>ML738306.1:19599-201509 GCA_009193505.1 Aspergillus transmontanensis
GAGGTTGAGAAGCGTGGTGGCTCAGTCGAGGACTACGCCATTGAGATTTAAAGGCCTGGTGGCTCAGCTGAGGACTACGCCATCGATATTGAAAAGCGCCATACAGGACATTAGGCCCGCTCAGTGTGTCGAGTATGATGCCGACACATTTGCAAATATACAATTGTCTAGGCCTTGAGCGGATTTAAGCACAATGTGCAAATCGTATTGTTAAATGTAGTGTCCATACCAAGCTCTCTAGCACTACAGTGTTGCATCATGATGATGATATTTTTATCGAACGCCACACCCATTACTCATTCGATTGTATTTTTAACGTGTCGAGCTAAGACAGCACCACCAGTGGAGAGAAGCCACTGCTGTTATGTTAGTAAGTATGCTTTAGAATGAAACATCCAAAGTAGCCAAGTGCTATGAGAGACGATGGTGCGTTTCAATATAAGAAACATCTATGTGGCACTGGTCTACGTACTTGGGATTATTCAACCCACGTTAAACACAGAAACACAGAGACGAATGAGATATTGCTATCATGGACACTAAACCTCTTACTATATACCACTGACATACAGCAATCGAACCCTCATCAATGAATCCCATACGTCGTCTTCAGCCTATTGTCCTCGGCCCATCGAGAAATAGCATCGAAGTCACGACACGTATGCTCATAGCCCCATCCTGTACTTCCCTTATCATTCGGAGGCGCAGGAATCCATTCTAGAGTCGTGTCCGCGTTACACATGACAGCCTGTCTCAGGTAGTCCCAGCAATGCATGAGATGCGCTGCATTTACTTGGTCGAGGTTTCCTTCTCGAGCGGCGTAATAGCCCTCTCGGGTCATGTACTAAGAGAAATTAGCATGAACCGTTCTTTCATGACATTGTTGTTATAGAGTAATACACTTACAATGCAGTGGAGCTGGTGGAACACGGAAATCATTGCGCGTTGTTGGGGGAGAGACTGATCCAGACCAGGCTGGTCGGGAAGTGCTGTGTCGTTATTGATATTCACGAAGCCTCGTCCAACTGGTAGTGTATTAGTATATAATTTCATCATCGTCCTGGACATGCAAGGAACTCACTCGGCATCAAGTCGTCCCAGGCCTTTTCTGCCTCAGGACTGAGAGGTTCTCCATACAACGTCTGAAAAACGAAAAGCTTTCGAGTTGGGGCTGACAGGTAACATCATTAATTTGACTGCATTGATCTGGAAAAGAAGAATGGAACCCAAACCTGTCTTTGGTGGTAACCAAGGAACATCCTTTTCCTTGTGATGCGTTTGTCGGAAGTAATGGATGAGGCCTCCCAACAGTCCGATATTCGACAATAAGAGCAGCGCAATGAGAATCCAGACAGCTTTCGAGCAGGGCCGTTTCCTGTCTCGTCTCGAATACGACCGATCCTCTAATAATGTGTCTTTTTCTTCTTCGGCGATAGTTGATTCTTCGGAGTTGCGCACCGGTACTTCTTTGTACCCATTAGATGAGCGATCTGCCATTTTGATTTCTATGGACGGAAAGAAATAAGAAAACATGAATAGATATCAATTAGGCTACAGATAAACCTCTTTACAGGCTTTCAAAACTAGTAGTCTGGTTTGTACATGCCTGGGATTTATGATGGATGTAGGCGCGGAATCGATTGGCTATGGAAGCGGCGCCTGCGCCAAAGGACCCACTCGCCGTTATCCATCAATGCTATGGAGTTCAGTCAGTCAACTTTGCGTGTGCATTGGAGTAGCTGGCTGTCACCTCTCCTGGTATGTCTGTAAAAGAGTGTGATGGTGAATATGGGTTTAAGCTGGTATGGCGTACTCGGTTTGGTCCAGCTTATTTCATCCACTATTGTTTACGCCTCGGATCCATGCGCCCAGATCGACCACTATGTAACATTAGGGAAGAAACAAGGTACATATGCATTGATTCAATATGACTGGTTTTTGCAAGTAATGATTGACACATTGCAGGGAGGAATAAAATCTCTGGGATCCCAGGCCATCTGGCATATGATTGTCTTCGGTCGATGCCATTTCGCTCAGATCTGGCCGTGAGGTTTGTGGACGACTATGCCAAATATCTACAGTTTCATGCTACGGCATCTATGCTGAAAGGTAGATCAGACTCCGCCAGATAGTTCCCTGGTAGAACTAAGCTAATAATAACCTGAATCAGACCCTCCAAGCGGCTATATCTCAACCGGAGTTGACTTGTGGGGAGGATTACAGAGAATCCGACAAAAGGCCAGCGACAATGTATATGCGAGCCAGTACGATTTTGATTCTGATCTCAAGTACCTTACCTCACGGGCCAACGATGGCCATCTCAGTGTTGGGCTCTGTTCTCTGGAAATCATGCACTTTGAGCACGACATGCCTCTGGTTTCGATTTCACCGGATGGGGTTCAGCTTCCCCGGATATATACGTACTGTAAGCTTTTTGGTGTTCCAGTTGTGACTTGATGTGACAGTAGATGGCTCAGTCGCAGGAATATGCTATAGATGACGCTGAGATGAAGCTTCGCGGGACCGAGGCTGCGATCTCATCGGTTTATCGTATTGAAGACATGGATCCGGTTTATTATTTGCAGGCTAATATCGGTGTAACCATTGGTCTTCAAGATCCTGATGCTCGGTATACCCGATCAGCCAATAATTGAAAGCGTAACGACTAATGTGCAATCCAGATATAACCATCTGTTTCCCTCACCCGCTGCAGCATTTTCAGGGATGTACACAGGAGGGCTGTGGACCAACAATCTGGGTTCCTGGCCTGGGAAGGCCAACCAAACCGTGGAATTCAGCAATGGAACCAGATTGACAGTGGAAACCACTGCATCAGTGATGTTGGATCGTGGGTTGGATTTCTCCAGTGGGGAATCACTCTTTCAAACTGCCTGCATGCCTAATAAGGAGAGTCGCCCTCCCGATCCCCACCCAGCACTCGCGGTAGGGAAGCCTCCATACTCAATTCCATTGGGTGGGTCGTCGATGTATCCGGCACCAATTGTATATCACGAGAAAGAACTTGTAAGAGGGTACTATCTCCATGAAGCAAGGCTTGACGATGTTGCCGTACTGCAGCTCCCAACGTTCAGGCCCACTGGGGAGAGTCCTGTGTCGCTGGCGAGAGCTGCAGTTCAGTTCCTCGAACGCGCTAGACAGGATGGAAAAGAGAAGCTCATCATTGATCTATCGAACAATATGGGGGGCGACATCAACCTGGGATTTAATCTGTTCCGGATCTTCTTCCCAGACAAACCAATCTACACGGCCACTCGCTTCCCCTCGACAGAGTTGATTGGCCTGATGGGTCGGGTCTTCTCGTCTTCCCAGGGCCATGAAGCAGTCCATCATGACAACACGCTGGACTTGCCTCTGATCTTTCAGAATGCGGTTACACCAGACCATCGACACTCATTCGGCAGCTGGGAGAAGCTGTTCGGTCCCGTCGAAATCGCAGGTCAGAACATGTCCCATCTACATGCGACGTATAATTTCACCACGGCATCAACCGAGGACAATCCGATCAGTGGGTATGGGGACATTGAGTTTGGACCTTCTACTCAGCCATTCCACGCTGAGAATATAATCATCGTATGTCTTCCATTCAATCTGCATAGCACTGATACTAATACCCACAGATGACAAACGGTATCTGTGCGTCCACATGTACAATTCTAGCAAGATTACTCAAGCAACAAGGGGTGAGAAGCATCGTTTTCGGAGGGCGTCCTAGAGCAGCCCCGATGCAGCTGCTCGGGGGCAGTAAAGGCGGCCAATATTGGTCGTTAGTTACAGTAAACCACTACATTGAAAAGGCGCGCGAGATTGCGGTAAACACAAGCAGAACCGGTTCTCCCATTCTCTCCGCAGATGAATTGGCTCGGTTTCTAGAGTTGGCTCCTCCCCCACTCACAGGATTCCCGATGCGAATTGATAGCCGTGGAGGGAGTGGGGTGAATTTCCGCAACGAATACGACGAGAAGGACCCAAACACTCCGTTGCAGTTTGTTTACGAAGCGGCGGACTGTCGGTTGTTTTGGACGGCGGAGAATTATGTCTTTCCGGACAGTTCGTGGGTTGCAGCAGCAGATGCGATGTTTGGAGATGCTTCTTGTGTGGAGGAATCAGCTGGGCATCATATTTCTCCTTGGCCTTTTCTTTTCATGTAGTGAAAATATATATTTATTTCACTTATTACTACTGAATTCTAAAGTGTCCGTTATTCACACACTAAGTATGCTTAGCATCCACAAGCCGCTGACTATCCGCCCAGGCCATGATCCCATCAAAATCCTTACATACATGCACTGCACCTGTACCATCCGTACCAGGCTTGTCTGTCCTTGGATCCTGCCCTTCCAGGGCAGTATCCCCACAGCAGAGCAGCGACTGGCGCAGATACTGAAAACAATGGTCGACGTGGTCATGGCTGTGGACATGGACCTGTTCATGAGAGTGCTCGTTGGAATGTGTGTCGTCGCGCGAATGGTGCGCGTTCAAATCTGCTGCCGATTTGGCTGCTGCCAGGTCGTCATAGACAGACATGATTGCGTACTGAATTGTAAATTAGAAACTATGAAACCTATACCAAGTGACCTCCTGGAAAGGATATGACGTACCAAGCAGTGTAACTGGTGGAATACTGCAATCGAATAGGTATCCTGACCTAGCTGTTTGATCGGGGGAGGCAAGGTGTATATCTCCGTCTGATTGACTGCGATAAAGCCGTTTCCTCCTGTCGAGCTTGTTAGATGGATTCCATCGTGGGACATATATTGCAAAACCCACGAGGCATATACGACAACCAATTGTTCATCGTCGCATTTCTAGATTCCTCTGTTTTGTGATCTGACGCAGCCAATGGATCAGAGCGAAAGATGACCCTCCGAGCAGGAACTTCATCAGTTCCCATTGGTGGTTAACCTTGAGATTCCATGGACATATATATAGATAGATATATGTGGATAAACTCACAGTCCCCAACCAAACCATTTAGCTCGCCCAGCAACCGCTCCGGGGTTTTCCTAGTAGCCTGGGCGAAGAAAATGCCGAAGAACAAAATTTCCATGAACCCAACGAAGGCAAGCGAGGTGTAAATGATCGGACGCAGACAATCCCATCTTTTCGGTCGGTTCTTCTTGGCAAAGTGTTCGGGTTTGAGGAGGTATTCGTCAGATTCTCGATGTGTATAGAGATCGGACATGGTGGCTAAGTCTGGCTAAGTCTGGTTAATCGAATTTGGAAGAATTGACTACGTGAAAGAGGGTACTATTCTATTCTATGTCCGATTCAGGTACATGTAAAGTTATCGCATTGATTTCGTTATTTGGCGCTGAGCTGCGCCAACCGCTGCGCCAGATCTGGTGCATTCGTTCATATTGCACCAACAAGAAACGAATTAGCGCTTAGTTTCAAGGACTACTCGTCGACCAGAGCTAAAAAAAAAAAAAAGAAAAAAAAAAAAAAAGGCTCTCACCAATGTCACCATTCAAGATCCACTACCTTATGTGAGCTGTCCAAAAGTCCATAAGATCGGCAGTTTACCCCTCTTTGGTTTTCTAGCGAATCAGCTCTCAGCTGGAATGCAGCTGCTGCCACCTGGATCTTTCTTCCTGTCTTTCTTCGTCGCATTACATTGCTGGATAGTGTGCAGCGTTACCCCGACTTCTCATAAAGGGTCATGGCCTCGAAATGGATAGAAGAGCAGCCCCTCGTCCATCGTAGAGACGTCCAGATCTCCAGGAAATCCCGCATTGCAGCGAGTCTACTCGTTCTCCTTGTGCTCTGGCGGTATGGTCTCCCTTCTTCGACTCACTTTGGTTTCTCGTCGAAGGAACCCAAGCAGTTAGGTGCCGTTGCTAGTGAACATGCGCTGTGCAGTCGGTATGGAGCGGACATGCTGGAACGAGGTGGGAATGCGGCTGATGCTGTAAGCCTTTTTCCTACTCTTCATCTTTTCGTGTGCGTTAATGTTTCTCTCTAGATGGTCGCTACAATGTTTTGTATTGGCGTCGTAGGTATGATGCGCATTGTCTGTGACGAAAGACGAACCAACTGATGAACAAGCCCAGGCATGTATCATAGTGGAATCGGGGGAGGCGGCTTTATGCTCATTAAATCCCCCAATGGCACCTTTGAATTTGTGGATTTCCGCGAAACAGCCCCTGCTGCAATTGTCGCAATGGGAACGAATACATCCGCCGGTCTGAGGAGGTACGAGACTCCTCCGCTCTTCCACTTCATGCAATCGCTCACCATTAATCCATTCCTAGTGGTGTCCCTGGGGAAGTGCGCGGGCTTGAATATCTACATCAAAAATATGGCGTCCTCCCCTGGTCGGTGGTTCTGGAACCGGCCATCCGCATTGCGCGAGATGGGTTCCTCGTGCAAGAAGATCTGGTCAACTATATCGACATGGCGGTCGAAGAGACAGGTGAAGATTTCATGTCCAAGAATCCCTCCTGGGCAGTTGACTTTAGCCCTTCCGGGTCCCGAGTCCGGCTGGGGGAAACGATGACTCGTCGACGACTGGCAGCGACTCTGGAGAGGATCTCCGCCGATGGTCCAGATGCGTTCTATTCCGGCCCTATCGCGGAGGATATGGTTGCTTCGTTGCGGAACGCCGGGGGGATCATGACTTTGGAGGATCTGGCTAATTATACGGTTGTTACTCGCGATACCTCGCACATTGACTACCGGGGCTATCAGATTACCAGTACAACCGCACCATCGAGCGGGACTATCGCGATGAACATCCTCAAGGTGTTGGGCACATACGATGATTTTTTTACTCCTGGAACCACCGGTCTAAGCACCCATCGCATGGTAGAAGCTATGAAGTTTGCATTTGGCCTGGTATGCATCTCGTCCTGGATTACCGACGGTACTTGAATCTGCCCCGACTAACAGCAGAACCAGAGAACGCGTCTCGGGGACCCGTCGTTCGTGAATGGTATGGAAGAATATGAAAATCACATCCTGAGTGCAGAAATGATCGACCATATCCGCCAGAGTATATCCGACTCGCACACGCAGGATACATCAGCGTATAACCCTGACGGCTTGGAAGTCGTCAACAGCACAGGGACAGCGCATATCGCAACAGTCGACCACCAGGGCTTGGCCATCTCTGCGACGACCACTATCAACCGCTTGTTCGGCAATCAGATCATGTGTGACGGGACGGGCATTATCATGAATAATGAGATGGATGGTAAGCTCTCCACCGGTTCTGACTGCAGCTCAACTATCAATGCTGACATGACCTCCAAGACTTCTCCATTCCCACATCATCGCCGCCAATATTCGGCCATACTCCATCTTCCACCAATTTCGCTGAGCCCGGAAAGCGTCCCCTCTCGGCGATTTCGCCAGCCATCATTCTACACCCCAACGGATCGCTATTTCTGATTGCCGGCTCTGCAGGCAGTAACTGGATCACCACCACAACCGTGCAGAATATTATCTCCGGTATTGACCAGAACTTGGGAGCGCAGGAGATCTTGGCGACACCGCGTGTCCATCATCAATTAATCCCCAATCATGCCATTTTCGAGACTACGTACGATAATTGGACGGTAGACTTCCTCTCCCAGCTAGGGCATGAAGTGACATGGTACCCGCCTGCCGCGAGCATGGCCCATTTGATTCGCGTGAACCCAGACGGGAGATTCGATCCTGCTGGAGATCCTCGGCTGAAAAACTCCGGGGGAGTGGTGGCACTGCAGCGTCGCAAGTTCTGGTAGTCGGTCTCATGCTTTATGGTGGAATTAAACACATACGTACATACATACAAAACTACATACATCATAATTGAATAGAGCAAGGGAAGAATAGTTTTAGGAATCCCGCGTGACAAAACTAAGCCGAATCAAACCATCGCCACTCACCGGCTTCAACACATCCCACCTCGGCCGCGGCGCCAAACATATGCCCAAGGTAATTCCAAACCGATTTCTCGTATTCACCCGCATAACAACATCCCCAGATGATCGGCCTACGACCTCAAACGTCACAATCGAGAGCCGGTAAACACTCGGCTCGCTGAGGAGATACTCAAGCAGGATCGTGACCAGCACAGTCTCCTGACGAACAATGCGATCCCAACCAACGGTATCTTGGAGGAAGGAAACGATCGGCGAACACACGAGCTGGAGCTCGAAACTGGGCATCCCCAGAGCCAATTTCCCATCTGGAGAAGACGAGGAAACGATGTGACTGATGCTGGTCATGTATCGGTCCTGTGCTTTGCGGCTGGCATATAGCGTGCCCATGTGGGGACCGAACACCTTGTACCAGCTGAAACAGTAGAAGTCGACGTCGAGCTCTGTCACGTCCAAAAAACGAAAGGGTTGATTTACTTATTTCGTCTGGCAACGCATTGATAAACGCGGCCCACCTTGCCCTTGTTCCCGTGATCGCCTCCTTGCTCTTCGCATCGACGCCCGGGGGGAAAGGGAAGGAATGCATGAATTTGCTGGTACTGTTGGTCCCACTGGCGTCTTTTTATCCCATCACGTACAGAGAATGGGGTGGTAACTACTGGTACCTACCTTTCAATCGCTTCCTTCAGAACAACCGTCCCGGACGCATTATTGAAAGCAGCCATCTCTCCCTCTAGAACTGGAAAATGGGATCGGACGCTTTCGACGTCTATGACATTATCAAGAGGTGTTTCTGCTTGTGTGGTGCCATTCTTGTCAGAGCTCAGAGGGACCGAGTATTTGTCGACTTCATCCGGTAGTCCTGGCGATGGGGTTGCTACCGGTTTCATTGTTGATGATCAACCTTACTCTGCTGTGAGACTTCAGGGGTTATCCATATCGAAGGAATTATATTCTTTGATTGCAGGTGAAAAGATAGAAATGCATCCAAGGTGGCTACAACCATTGATGAATCGGGCGCCTATCATACATCTTAGCGCAGAGCCAAAAAAAAAGGCGCCAAATAGCAGTCGACCGGCGCAAATCATCATTTATAGGTCTATGTTAACATAAAGAAAAGGAAAATAAAATAATTGTCGACATTTCAAAGCTACAGAGTAAATGGCCAATCCTCAAATCACCCGTGTAGCCGTGGTTGGTGCTGGTATCAGCGGTGTTCTGACCGCCGGCCATCTCCTCGCGGCAGGGATTGAAGTGACTGTTTTCGAACGCAATGCGGCCCCCGGTGGAGTCTGGTATGCTATTCCCTTTTCCGGTCTACTTGTACTCGAGGAGCTGATGCCTGGGCAAGGTTATACGATGAACACCCACCGATGGAGCCATCGTATCCGGCCATGAAGCCCTCAAAAGCCGACCCGCCAGCAACAAATGGACAGGAAACGAGCAAATTCATGCTACAACATGCCCCGCCCGGGTGAGTGGATCTCTCCTTCTCTCTATCTTTTAGTAACTACGGAAAATCGGTTTAATGTGAATCAGCCCGTGCTATTATAACCTCCAGAACAATGTCCCCACGCCACTACTGGAGGTGTCACTTAAGCCGTGGCCAGACGGAACGCCAGATACTGTGAAACATGATGTAATTCAACGGTTTATTCAGGATATGTCGATTGAGGCTAAGGTACATGATGTCACGCGGTATGGAGCGCGAGTAAAAAAGGTTGTGAAGGATGGTGCAGAATGGGAGATTACCTGGTCTACTCCGCAGGTGGGCATGCAATCTGAGACTCGAGAGTTGAAGCAAGTATCTGTAAGCTACTGTAGGGCTCTCAATGGCTCAAGAGCTAACCATCGACAGCGTTTTGATGTGGTGATAGTGGCGTCTGGGCACTACCATGCGCCCCGTGTTCCAGATATTCCGGGTTTATCAGACACGAAGAGAAAGTATGGGTCTCGAATCCTGCATTCCAAGGAGTATCGACGGCCGGAAAGCTTCAGGAACAAGGTTCGTAGTCTTGCTCTGGAATTCATTTAGACTCGTGTTAACACACACAGAACATTCTTATGATCGGTGGAGGAGTCTCGTCGATCGACATCGCCAACGATATCAGTCCATTCGCCAACACCATTTACCAGAGTACGAGGAACAGTAAGTTCGATCTCGTTGAAAGCATGCTCCCCAAGAACGGGGTCCGAGTCCACGAGATATCCCATCTCGAAATACACAGCCACAGCGACGAGGCATTATCAGATGACGAGCCATTACCGTTGACAATCCATTTCGAGTCCGGCCAGAGTCTCCGCGGGATCCATGTAATCATGCTCTGTACGGGCTATCATATCACATTTCCCTATCTAGAGGATTACCACAGTGATGAGACAACACTGCAAGATGCAGACGAAAACATCCTCATCACGGACGGCACGCAGGTGCATAACTTATACCAGGATATATTCTACATCCCCGACCCCACGCTTGTATTCGTAGGACTGCCTTACTACACCTTCACATTTTCAATCTTCGACTTCCAGGCCATTGTTGTTGCCCAGGTACTCTCCGGTACCGTCCAGCTACCAACTAAGACTGAAATGAGATCGGAATACAACGCCAAGGTGGAACGCGTCGGTCTTGGAAAGGTGTTTCATTCGATTCTGGGGACAGAGGAACACTACGTGTATGATTTGTTGACGTGGGTAAATGCTAGCAGGGCCGCGCAGGAGCTTGTCGCGATTAAAGGGTTCAGCTCGAGATGGTATGAGGCAAAGGAGGCACTGCGACAGAAATACAGAGCTCAGGTTAACTAACAAGTAGTTCTGTAGCCGTCGAGAATCGATATAGAATAAGCTATTCTAAATATTGATTTTCATGCGGCGCCTGCTTCGGCGCCAAAGTCCTCCCCCGCGGCAGTTCTCCACTAGCATCAGTTAAAGTACCAGATTTCCCACGAAACTACACAATCTACATATGAATAGACAAATCTCAAAATAAAATAATACATAACTCTCCATATGGTTGCGCAATATTTCCAGGAAAAACTGAACAAATGGCGATATTCGCCGGTGGCAGACTCACCAGACGAGGAGGGGGGGTATGCCACTGTCAAGCCCAAGTACGAACATTCCAACCATTTCGTATAACATGGATCCACGTCTAATCCAATCCAGCAGAGCTAGCTTTGTGTCAGTATATGCAGGGCTTGCCATCATAAGCCTCATCACAGTGACCGTCTCTCTTGTCCACCTCCTATCTGGAACAGGAACAACGACGACACTTCCGCCCTGCAAGAACCCTGCCGTCCGTCGTGAATGGAGGTCTCTCACCAGTAGCGAAAAGCAGAACTTCACACAGGCAGTCATCTGTCTGGCAAGTATTCCGTCAACGTGGCAGCCGAATGGAACGATATATGACGACTTTGCGATTTTGCATGGGGGGATTGGATCGTGGTGTTCGTGCCATCTAGCTTTATGATCACTCTCCAAAGAAAGGAAAATATAGCTGACTGATGGAAATAGGCCATCGTTCGGCCTCCTTTCTACCCTGGCATCGATACACGCTAGTCGTGTTTGAGAAGGCCCTCCGAGAGCACTGCGGCTTCACAGGCCAGATTCCGTATGTTGTATTCCAATCCTACTTGCAGCACACTTGTTTCACATATCCTTCGTAATCACAACATCTAACGAGACAGATACTGGGACTGGACGCTGGACTGGATGAATCTGGCCAACTCCTCCATCTTCAACAGCGTGGACGGATTCGGCGGCGACGGAGACCGTAGCGGGCAGGAGGTCGTAGGTGGTGGACACTGCGTGATCGATGGCCCCTTTGCTGGGCTGCAACCCATATTGTATAACCATACCTATGTGCAACATTGCATTGCGCGTGGCTTTCGCGACGGTGACCAAGCCGGTCGGATATCAGGTGAGTACTACCGGCCCGAGTCGATTGGTAGTATCCTCCGCAAACAATCGTATGTGGAGCTGGTGAGGGACGTCGAGATCTATTTGCATAATCCGCTGCATCAGGGCATAAATGGGGACTTTTTGGCCATGACGGCTGCTAATGGTATTCTCTCTCTCTCTCTCTCTCTCTCTCTGTGTGTGTATGTGTGTGTTTTCGGACAAGGGCTAACAGATCAGATCCCCTTTTCTATGTCCACCATGCACAACTGGATCGACTTTGGTGGCGTTGGCAGCAGGAAAGCCCGAACCTCAGGCTGAAGGAATATCACGGGAAACATATGTACAACTCGACGGGAAACGCGACGGTGGATGACATACTCATGTATGGTGGGTTTGAGGAGGATATCCCCGTCTCCAGCGTGATGGACACGAAAGGGGGTTTTTTATGTTATACGTATTAAGAGAATCGAGTTTAAATGGATATGAATGCAATGAATAAACCTTATCTAGACGTCTAAATGTTTCGTGACTTCGTAAATCTAGAAAATGCACAATGCGATAAGAAGAGGAAGAGCTGATATAAATCAATGCGACCTTGCCGCAGAAATCGCGCCCAGCGCTAGTGTGAACAACATAGCAGCCAGCAGAAAAGGCAACCCAACCCAAATTCCGCCCAGCTGTAATCCCCACTGCAACGTTTTGGCCAGCATAGGACTACCGATCACCAGACCTGAGTACAACATCGTCGTGACTCCTGTGAAGACCGCTCCAATGTGCATTGGGTCAACCATGCCCGTGAGGAAACTCCTAGCCGTGACGGAAAAGGCAAACCCCAGCGCGAAGACCGTCTGCCCAAAGACCAGAGTCCCGGGCGAAGCAGCGAAGAACATCAGAAAAGATCCGATGATGAGGCAGACGCCGTTGATCTGGGTGATTCGTTTGTCTTTCACCACGTCGTTGAGGCTGAAGCGCTTCACCAGGATGTACGAAAGGGCGGGAATGATGGCCGCCAGAACGAATAGATTGACTCCGGCCCGCAGAGAAACTAATAAGGATGCCTTGTCAAACTTCCAGTGAAACTTGGCAGCCGCGTACTGCAGGGTAATGCCAGATATCATTTTCCCGAGCTGGCAGACGAAAAAGGAGGCCATGATCAACAAAATATTCACATCTCGGATCCAAGAGGAATCCTTCCTGAACTCGTCTATAATCTTGCGCCAACGGTGGTTGATCGACATGAGCCATGTGGGACGCGACTCCTGCGCAGAGGATAAGAAATCACCATCGCTGTTTCCTGCTTGCTCGAAACCCGTTGGCCGAATATCTGGCACCACCATACGGACGAAAAAGATGCCTAGGACCATCAAAATAGCTGCCCCGAAGATGGGTATCCAGGGGTTGAAGTTTGCTAGAGCAGCACCGGCGGGAACAGAGATTAACTCGGCGATGAGAACGGCGGCATGGACTTGGGAGAATGCCGTAGTTCTAACGGCATGTCCAGTGAGAAACAGAAATCATAAGGGTCAAATCGAAGAGCCCATATAGCCTCTTACCTCAGATCTGCAGGGCATGAATCGGCTATCATCGCGAAAGCCATTGAGGATATCGAAGCTCCTCCTCCACCGAACAGTTGCCAGATACCGGAGAACCATACAGCGCGGAGAGGGAAAATATCGGGGAACCAGGCTTTTGTTTTCTTAGTCTTTTGACTGGTAGGAAATCACGCTAGGAGATCTAATGTAACCATCAACTTACTCACGACTCCGACCCAGACATCGCTCAGAAGACAACCGACCATGGCCATTAGCAGGACCTTTTTACGCCCAAAGCGATCTGCGACGACTCCATAGGGTATAGAAACAGCGATGGCTATGAAGTAAGATGAGCCAGGCTGCAGGACCACCCACCCAGAGTCTAGGAAGTAGTACCTGGAATATTATCAAACATCTCCCGCCAACCATTGATCAAAGCGAGTTCACTCTGCACCGGCTCCACCTTGCAATCTTCCACCCCTGGGCCTCCATCCCCCGAAACTTGGGTATAATACGCCTCACAGATGATCTGTTCGAAAATCGCCAGGCGGGGTGCGACGGCGATTTGGCCTACTATATCGGTAATCAGGAAGGCCAAGCTGGCGACTACCGCGATATATAGTGGGTTGTAGCGTCTGTTGTCTTTGGGTCGATAAGGTCGGTCCGAGCTGGATGACCGCCGAGGCTCCCGATCGGCGCCGATTAACGATACATCTTCGCTGCAGTCGCTGTAATCGTGGTCTACCACGGTGATATGGTCTTTTGGTGCGGATGGAGAGGGACCCGACATCGTTGACACTGTTTATAAATGACTAGAAATAGGATAGAATGAAATTTAGTTCAGAGAGAGAGAGAGAGGGAAGCGCAGCTGATATAATGAAATGACTGAGGCGGTCAGACTTCACTAAGTGGATCATCCTTCATTTTATGTCCCGCACGACCCCTCCATACCTAAGGAAGATGTCCTTCGCCCTACGATGTAGTTTTACCCAGTAATCTAATCATATACCTGCAAGGGTGATAACATGTATCCTATGGAAAAGGGCTTAAATTTCTCTCCCAATCTTTATATGAGGCGGTAGGGGTGACTCTGATCGAGCGCAGTGATATGTGTTGGGGCACAGTAGCCCACCTGATTCCTGGATCTAGATAAAGTGGGGTAAACAAACCCTACTCCGTAGTAGTATCTCGATTCTCACTATCATTGGAGAATATGCTGGTCGCCAACAGGCCGCCACACCCGCTACGAGGAGATCTTTTCCCACCCGACTTCGTACCATGGTAGCATTCTTTGAATTTGCCGATCCTTATCCCACCTCGGCAGAAGTAACCCTCTTTTCGTATTCCGGTGAATTCCGGCGCCGAGATCAGCGAGACGCGGCCTGGCGTCTATCTTGACGATTTATTTAGGCGCTCAACATCCTCGGTATATATATTTATATTTAAAAAACAAAACAAAACAAAACAAAAAAAAGGGATAGATAGATAGATTAAATTAAATACTATACTCCCCGTAGAATTCTACTGTTTCTCATTAGAATCAAAGGAGTTAAAATAGAGACTTTTTTAATCGAATAATAATTAGGCGCTACGACTAAGAATCGGTGCTGCTGATTAAGCAATACATCAGCCTAGTTATGCACGTGATCTATGCTGTACAAGTGTAGGGGGGATATATAGTAGTATTGACGGTACCCTTGAAGACTAAATAAGTATAATAGCACAGGCAAATACGCCACTCTGAAGGTCTACAATGATAATAAGACAGCAGCTAGTGAGCCGTGTACGTCATATCACCCATGTCAGATAATAGGAGAGTTGAAGATGGCCTCCTACTGGATCGGATCCAGATCCACATCCAGAGGGAGAAAGGGTTCAGACTGTCATCGTCTGTTATCCCCCGCATGATTACCCTCGACGATGCATGTAGGTAGTCATATATCGAGATGTATGTCGTAAAACACCAAACAAATCCCTATCCACGTCGCTAGGGTAATCTGCAAGGCCAGCCACCCCGTTATCTTGTCATGATCTAGACTTCACCTTCCCACCAACCCCCTCCCGTAACTCTGAAGGATGCCACAGATCTTGGTGGATACATCCACTGCTTGATTTCTTGAATCACACAGTGTAGCCTGTTCATGTGATTTCATGGCTATCAAACTACATAGCTCCACAACAGTGGAAATCGGCTGAAATTTGTTCACCAACGGCAAGAAGGAAAGCTTCCGTGATTCCACCCGACCAACCCAATCTGAAGGTTATCTCCGTCGACAAAGATTACGTACGAAATCAATGATGGGTATTCAGGGAATCTAATCTTGCCGATCATATTTGCTGGAAAGGATCGCCAACCATCCATCCTTCATGCCCCGCCATGCAAACAAGGGCAAAGTCAAGAATCACGATAGGCCCGTGCACCTGCTCCTCCACCCCGCTCCCTCCACGGTGCTGCTGCGTGTATATATCCACTGCCCAGAATCTCGGATTACACCATCTGCATTGCGGATGCTCTCAGAGTGTGTGTTCCCTTGATCCCATTCTGCCCTCGGTTCTCCCCTCCATCAAACCCTGCAAGCGTATCAGCTTGGATGCGCGCTTTAGGTCTCCCCGCTTTTCTTCAACCCCCAACTGGGAGCGCCCGCCTCGCTCCTCCAATCAGTAGAGTTTGGACCATATCCCTCGATTGGGAAATCCTCCCATATCCCGAGAGAGGGGTAACCTATTGGAGGTTCGGTCAATGTCAGGGGCCCAGCGGCGTAAGACGGGATGCTGGACATGCCGGCTCCGGCGGAAGAAGTGTAATGAAGACGGGCAGCCTTGCTCGAACTGCGAGGCACGCGGGGTTTTCTGCCATGGTTATGGCCCAAAGCCATCGTGGAAGGATCGTGGGGAGAGGGAGAGGGAAGAAGCGCAGCGGTTGCAACTGATTTCTAGAGCGCGAACTCGTCGTGCGCGCGCGATCACCATAAACTCCATAAATGAGGAGCCCCGACGGCCCTCGATCGACATGAACACGTCTGATATGGGCTCGCCCATTCAGATGGGGCTCACGTCCTCAGACTCGTCCATTTTTGAGTCGTCCAGCCTGGACCTGCTTGATATCCCGGAGCTGGGATCCTCGCTCTGGGATCCCACACTGGATATCATTCAGGTGCAACCTCCCCCCTCGGACCCCCCCAGTGCTCTGCAGTTTCCATCCATTCTCGGTGATGGTCTGGAAGAGAAGGAGATCGACTTGATCATGTACTATGTCGTAGAGGTGTTCCCAAGGCAGCATTCTTCGTACCAGGGAACCTCGGTGATGGAGCGGTCGTGGCTGCTTTGCGTGCTCAAGCGGTCCTCGAGTTTCTATTATACAAGCCTGAGCTTGAGTGCCCACTACCGACTGATGAGTATGCCGGAAGACGGCCAAGGACGGACTGCCTTGCTACAGGAATATGAACGATACAAGACATGCAGTCTGTTTCGCTTCCAAGAGCTGGTGAGCTCCGCCGCACGGCCACAGTCACCTATATCTACGGGAGTCGTGGGGGAGTCTGTGATCTGCGGGGTTCAGATTGCCATGCTGGAGGTAAGAATGATCATCATCGTCTTTTTCTTCTGATAAATATTTGGTAACAGATTTGACTAGGCGGTAAGTAAGAACATGCAGTCCTCCTACCTGCACCTCAGTTCAGCAGCGCTATCACTGGCGCAACTCCTAGACAACACCTCGGCCCTTGATTCCAACTCTGTATCCACAAATACCACCCCACAATCCTCTATACTAACAACAGGCCTATCCCATGCGGGTTCTATGGAATACAAGGCTCTCCGATGCTTCAGCATCATCTTAATATGGAATGATATCCTCCACTGCTCCGCGCAGCAATCAATCCCGGCCGCGGCCAAAACCTATCAAAAGCTCCTAGCGGATGAAAGCTTCCTCCCGCTCTTCGCTGACATCGTGGGATGCGAGGGCTGGGTGCTCATCCCCATTCTCGAGGCAATATTGCTGGCCAGCTGGAAGAAGAATCAGGAAGCCCAAGGCCAGTTGAGCATCCGTGAACTCCTCACCAAAGTTGACCGTATCGAATCAATCCTCGACGACCGAGTGAAGCGACTAGCCCCGGCCGTGCTCCGCCAGAAGGAGGCCGGGGTCTCGTCGCAGAGCCCCGAACAGATCAGGCTGGTCCACACATACATCTTTGCTCACGCAAGCTTCGTTCACCTCCACACCGTTGCCTCCGGCGCCCAGCCCAGCGTGCCCGAGATCCAGCATAGTATTGACAAATCCTTAGCTGCGTGGCAGCTTCTGCCCCCCTCTCTGATCAACTTCAAAACCATGGCGTGGCCATTCTGCGTGTGCGGTAGTATGGCCGTGGGTCCTCAGCGAGGGCTGTTCCAGAAAATCATGTCCGAGAACTTTGAAAGTCAGTCGACGTCGAGCAATCTCCATTGTCTCAAGTCTGTAGTAGAAGAGTGCTGGAAGAATTTCGATAAGCGTGTGCCAGAACAGAGTCCATCGTCTTATAATTGGAAGATCGTGATGGAAAAGCTAAATTTGAGTATCCTGTTCATATGAACTCGCATCACTTGCTTCTGCACAGTTAGATATCTTGCAAGGTATATTTCTCCGACAGCACCTCACAGTATGGTGTTTGGTTCGAAGAACAACCTCTTTCTGTTTGTGTGTTCATTCCTTCAGCATGCCATAAACCGACACAAGTAGATCGAATGAAAGCACCTAGGAGATCCATACGCTCAAGCACTATAATATAAATAAATATAAAAGACCCTCTCTATTCTCCCAGATACCAATCCAATCGCACGAAAGCCACGACAAACTAGACATCAAGCGCCCAGCTCCAGCACAGCCCACCAAATATCCAAATTCCTCACTGTCTCATGCCCCGCCCGCTTCCATTCGTCATGGACCTCCCGCAGATGCGCCAGAGAAGCGAGGACCTCTCCCTCCTGCGCCTCCGTAAGCGCCTCCTCCTTCACTCGGCGCATGAACTTCTCCCCCTCCACATACTGCACCTCAAAGTGGCCCTCGAGAAAGGTAGGGTCGGGCGTGATTTTCCCATCCCTGATCACCTTATATCCAGCGCCCCGGGCCGCTTCCAGAATCGACGCCTGGTCGAGCCCCGCGCGGACATTCTGCTCTAGGTCCCCTGGCGCGCGAGGTCGTCGATACCGATAGAAGAGCCTCTGCGTCTGAGCCGCTAAAGCATGCACGTTCTGCTCCTCCAGCGATATCTCATAGGAGTATTCGCACAGATACACCCGAGGCGCCTGCGCATCGACCGCCAATGTCCGGAAGAGGTCATACACGCTCTGCGGGTTCGGAAAGTACCACAGACTATGGAAGAGGGCGACGGAGTCGAAGACCTCGCGGGCGGGACGGTGCAGATCGCGCAGGAAAGACGGTGTGTCGGCGCGAAGAAAGGTGATCCGTGGTCCTAGCTCGGACTTCCTCACGTAGTCGTGCGACTCTTTTACCGTGTACGGGCTGCCGTATTCGGGCTGCGCGATGTCAATCCCCGTGATGTGGCCGCTGGGCCCGACTAGGAGAGCCAGCACGAGGCATGATTCTCCCTGTCCGCAGCCGATGTCGAGGATCCTTTGCCCCGGGGTGATTCCCCAGGCGTCTGCGATTAGGAGACGGTGCGTGAAGCGCGGGATGTAGAATTTGGTTTTGAGCTTGGGGTCGTAGAGGCAGCTCGCTAGGATGGTTTCCATGTTTGAATTTGGAAAGTCAGATGATTTATTGCTTGAGTTGTTCTGGCAGATATAGTGGTGTGGCAGTTGACGATATATATACATTTATTGCATGGTTGGCGCTGTGTGACTGACAAGTCCGCGCCTAACATACTTTTTATATACGCGCTTTTTTTCCGTGCAGTTTATGAATGTCAGGGAGAATCTTCCACGACACATTGACCAAAGCAAAGAAAAGGAAGTGCACCTTTAGTTTCTACGAATATAACATAATAACAAACAAGTCACACGCGAAGATGACGAAAACCGAAGAAACCCCCCTTCACTTTTTCGATATCTTCTCCACCCTACCAGGTACGCATAGCTGTATAGGAATATAAAGACTGGTTCACCCACTAACCCAAGCAAAGGCACATCCAAATCATGGTCCTCAAACGTATTGAAAATCCGCATGGTTCTCAACTACAAAGGCATCCCCTACACGCAAAGCTTTCATTCCTACCCGGACATCGCGCCCCTCCTTCAGAGTCTCTCGGTGCCCCCCCACAAACAGGGCCGATTCAAATACACTCTGCCGGCGATATGCCATCCCTCCGCGGTTAAGTCAAGCCCCTCCGGTGCCATGATGGATTCTCTCCCGATTGCATGTCATCTTGATGAGACCTATCCCGATCCTCCGCTCTTCCCGTCCGGGGAGGCTAGCTATACCCTTGCCCTGGCGATCGGCAAGCTCATGGTACCCGCTGCACTAAAAACGTGCGATCTGCTTCTACCCAAAGCTGAGGAGGTATTGGACGATCGGGGAAAGGAGTACTTTGTGCGGACCCGGACGGAAATCTTCGGGAAGCCGTTGTCGGAGCTGAGACCCAAGACGGAGGAAGGGGTGCGCGCGCTCGTCGACGGGATGAAGACGGATATGGACGTTTTCATTCAGATGCTTCGGGGGAGAGGCGAGGGGAGAAAGAGTGGGCCGTTTCTGGAGGGAGAAAAGGCGGGATATGCGGATTTCATTTTGGTGACTTTTCTGTCGTGGAGTCATCGGTTTGATATGGAGCTCTGGAGGGAGATTATGGATATGGGCAATGGGGAGTTTAGGGCGCTTTGGGATGCTTCTGTGCAGTGGTTGGAAGGGCAAGGGGAAGAGAGGGAATGGGTTGTCCCTCACGAGATTACTGTAAATTAAGGCGATTTGTGAATAGAGCTCAGGCATTATATGTAGTTCACGTCTGATTATAATTAATGGTTGATATGTATACACCTTTTCCAAATTCAAGCAGTTGGGGAGGAAGATAACTACTCCTTATCAACATCCAATCACCCGAGATAATAAAAATATATTCCCCGCATCCTGTTCCTTTGTGTCTTCTTTGCTTTTATTCCTCAATCGTCTTTTCCCGGATCGATTTCCATCGCAGCGAAGCCGACCCAACAAAGGAAAAAGCGCACATTACTACAGCGACATGAAACGTCTCTGTAATGGCACGGCTGAACGCCCCAAGGACATCCGCTAGCATCTCCGACGGGATAGTATCGCGAAGCGTCGTGACGCCTTTCTCAACCGTAGACGGGTCGATGGAAGGAGCACTAACGCGCAGATTCTCCACCAGTCGGTTATGAAAGACGCTTTGCCCAATAACCAGCGAAACAGAGCTGGAGAGAGCTTGCACAAATGTCAGGGTCGAGATAGCGATCACGACATCTTCTTTCTGAACAGCGACCTGCGGGACGATAGTCGAGTTTTGGGATCCCAGTCCGATTCCGAGACTCAGCAGTACCTGGAATATCATGGATGATACTAAATTCGAGGAGGGATGTAAAGTGCTGAGCAGAGCGGCTCCAAGAGTGGAGATCACGGACGAGGCGATTAGGAAGGGGGTGTAGTATCCCACAAGAGAGACGAATATTCCTCCAGCGAGAGAACAGAAAACCAGGCCCAGCTGCGCAGGGAGAGTCATGAGACCGGATTTGGTAGCGGAAAAGCCCTCGACTGCTTGATACCAAATGGGGAGCTTAATGGACAGTTAGTACAGGGTCAGCCATGTACAGAGATAACGGTGTCACATGATGGGGTGGTGGAATATCCATACGTAGTAAATAAAGATGATCATAGCACCGCCGTTGAAGATTCCCCACAAAGTGATGCTCAGCATATCTCGATTGCACAGAATACGAAGTGGAATCGTGGCTTTATCCCCCGCCCAGACCTGGACAACAGCAAACGCGGCCAGCATGGCTCCGGACAGAGTAAACAGGCATCTGATTCTCCAGTCGTCCCAGGCATACTCTGATCCTCCCCATTGGAGAGCCAGTAGAAGGGCGACAGTTCCACAGATCAGAAGTAGTGAGCCGGGCAAATCCATCGACTTGACTTTATCCTTCAAGCTTGAATGCCCCATTTTTGGTTGATTGGTGGGCACGAGGAATAATATCACGATCGCGGTGACCAGTCCCATGGGGAGATTGATATAGAAGCACCATCGCCACGAGGCATGGTCGGTCAGCACTCCGCCCAGCCTTTGCGTATTTCGTTAGCCTTATTCCAATAACCATCGATGGAAACCTACAAAGGACCCGTCACTTTCGTCACTGCGTGAACACAGCCAAGAAAGCCCATATACACCGGTCTTTTATCTAAGGGGATCGTATCTGTGATGATGAAGAGAGCTCCGGAGTTGATGCTCCCCGCCCCTAATCCTGCAATGGAGCGACCTGCAACCAAGGTGGCAGACGACGGTGCGATGCCGCACAGAAGAGACCCAAGCTCAAAGATAGCCAAGCCGAGAAGGAACATCCGTTTTGTCGTATATCCTTGATATAACTTTCCCCACATCATCTGCGTCGCTGTGAAAACGAACAGAAACGAACTTCCGTACCACCCGACATTTTTCAAGGATTGGAATTCATCCGTTATGCGAGGAATGGCAGTTGCGAGAACGGTTTGATCCTGCAAGAGAAAAGCGAGCCAAAATATCAGCCGTCCATTGCCCTCGATATGTTGGCCAACAATAACCTCTCGACATGACTCACCAAGGATACGCAGAAGATTGAAAGACACAGACCGATCGTGATAAGTAATTGCGGCCGCGATGACTTGGATGGGTCCTCAGCTCCCTTGGTAGAAGAGGCGAGATCCGGTGGATTCTCTGGTAGGAGTCGGGTCGTTTCCGAAGCCGTCATTATCGTGTTCGATGTCAGACTGGTTCCTGCAACAGGAACGTACCGGTTGAACGAACCAAAGAATCAAAAGCCAACGGAAGTCGTGTGCGATGCTCGAGGTAGATTCAATATCACCACATTCATCACCGGGCCAAGTCTGCAGAACACGACAGACAGAATTTCTGAAAGGAGAGGAGATCGAAAAGTTTATTATGATGGAAAAACAAAGAAAAGAAAAAAGCAAAAAAGAGAGAAAGACACAGACAGGAGAAACTATGCAAGGGGGACAGGTAGCAATGTACTTTTATTTTGTGTTCAGTACGAACCGTAATCTACTTCAAGCATTCTCATTCGACAATGTCTGGTGGGTCTGCGTATTATACATTTCCCATTGGCTGGTGGCTTAACCTTGGTCAATGTGATATTGTAAAATAAACAACCACTCACGACTTGGATTGGCAATCTTAGGGGTGATCAACCATACTTGCTTTTTTGCTGCACCAATCCAGGAGTATTTATGCGTGCATATAAGCAACCCACTGGACTAGCAGCACCCCCAGTTCCAATGAAGTAGTTCTATCTACCAGCTTCAGTGGCGTACATATTATGCAACCAGGACACCATCGAATTACAACAACCTGATTGGCTGGTCTATCCAAATTAAAAAAATGATGCAGTGCGACTTGGACTCAAGAACACTCGAATCGGTTGAACATATATACGTTTCACTGCGTTATTACCGTGACTTGATATAGCTCACCTCTATCAGCCATACGGCCTAACTTTGCTAGAGTTGTTGACGGGTCGGGTTTTCCATGTGGGAACCCGTATCCGCCCCGAACCCGTATGGATTTAGGTTTATGCTTAAATATGTATAACATGGTTGAATGATAGAAAAACCCGACCGGTTCTCAGGCTTTGGTTCCCAATCTAGGACCCATCCCGGGTCGGGGCGAGTTCGGGTCGGGCTTTGTGGGGAACCGAACAACTCTCCTGTGGACTCGAAATACAATCGATTACTGTATTTATGATACATATGATACAGAGCTACGTCCCGGTAATCATTATTTAGATTCTATTGGGAAATGTACCCAATGCATAGGTTTCCTTGTATTTCTACTGGTTGCTTTGGTATAAGTACAGAAATATGAGACACTCAGGAGCCAGCATCATTACGGGAATTGTGTTGGCAGATATAAGCCTCCGAGGTCCATACAAATTGATGTGTTAAAAGACCTAGCTCCCGCGGTCTAGACCTATTTAGATATAGTCCCATCCCCACCTTCAACCCCCTGATCGCCTTCTATCCTTCAAGCGTCATGGCGAGAACAGCTCAAACTGCACGGGATCCATCAGATCCGCCCATACGATGGATGCAGTGGGAATATGTCGACCATGCAGGCAACACGGTCATTCTGGGGAAGGTGGTCGCCTACGAAAGCCAGTTCTATAGGCCAGAAGACGGTGAAGCTTACCGACTCCAAGTATACAGCACGACTCCCATCCAGCCAGATGAGCTCAGCAAGCTGTATGAATATCTCTGCTTTGAACTCAGCCAGCGCCCCTTTTTGGAGATTTACTCATACAACCCCCCGGATGGGCTGGCCTGCGTGGAGCATCAGCGTCGTGAAGTTGCCCATCGCAAGCGTCTCCAAGCCGAGCAGCGTGATGGTGAATATGACGAGTCTCGTCCGCCTTTGATTCCAACTATGCGAACTGGTTTTGAGGATCAGTTCATGTCAGGATTCTGTTTCCTGCTCACGTCGAAGAGCTACCTCCAGGGTTCATTCCGAGACAATGACCACGGAACGGGTCCCTTGTGGATTAGCTTCGATCGGAGTCTTCCATCCGCCTTGAAGAAGCTGGACATGATAAAACGTCTCGATCGTCCAGCAACTGAGCTTAAAACCTTTGCCGAGTGGGGCATTTTAGTCAACCCCGAAATTCGCGATATCAACGTGAAAATTACGACAGATCAGAGCGAAATGGGCTCCGACCTGAAAGAGCTTATGACAAGAATTTATTCGACATATATTTATGGGAAAATAGACTATGGACTCCATGAACCGCCCCCTCCCGCACCGACCGAGACTCTGACTTTCCAACGTACCCAGCAGATTTTGGAGCAGCAAAGGCAAATGATAGAGTGCCAATCCGTGGCCTTGAATGTACTCCACCTTACTTGGGGACCTGAACACAAAACTGTCACGGTTACAAACTACCCTTTGGATAGCGAATATGACCTTCAATACGTCATCTACGTCCAGTTCCTCGCGGATATAGAACAAGACAAGACCGCCCTCCTGGAGACCACTGCACGCACATTCACTGCTGGTATCATCTCCCATCTCCCTGCGCCCAAAACAATTTACTTTGAGTTCCGGATCCCTGGCTCCTCCTGCTTGTCTTCCCTTCTATCCGCTCCACCCAACGGATTTGATGTCGGTGCCTCCCACGAATTTGAGGCGGGTACCACCATGAGGGCACTACCTCTGATTAACCGTGACTTTTCTATCCGTCCGTTGCCTCATCACTTCTTTACAGTGGTTCTTGATAAGCCTCCCTTCATCCAAGAACCTGGTGTACTATTTTATACTCTCTGGACCGATCCTCGGCAATACATTGAGTCGCAGACCGGCGATATTATTATTGAGACTCGGCGGAGCGCTGGTATTCACGAAGCTGCAAGAAGGCTTGCAATGCTTGCAGTGGAAGAGAACAACCAAGATAGTGCAAGGAAGCTCACACGGGAGGAGCATATGGAATTATTGTCCTTGTCGCCTGAGGAGTATGAGCAGAAAATGAACTTTTAGTGTTTGTTCAACGGGAGCTCTAGAAGGAAGAGTTACATAGTGTCAGAGGCAGTGGTGTGGTATCCGATAAACCTGAATCGACTGACACATTCAAAGAGGAAAGGTAGTTGACATAGGGGAAGATTACGAGG
Organism: Aspergillus transmontanensis; assembly: GCA_009193505.1. Lineage (NCBI taxonomy): Eukaryota > Fungi > Ascomycota > Eurotiomycetes > Eurotiales > Aspergillaceae > Aspergillus > Aspergillus transmontanensis. Next base: position 44,721 of record ML738306.1, read on the forward strand.
CAATTCTCGTCCTAAAGTTTATTATTATTATAGGTGTGCTATTTTACTGTATATAGATCTAGTGATAATTATATCTAGGTATATTTAAAATTTTGGGGAGAAATAGTCTCAAAAAAAATCGCAATAATTCTCGACGTGTTGGACACTTTCCACTCCTTCTCCACCCTTTGCCGATATACTTTGGATTAACTCGTACACGATGATATCCTTCTGGTCAATAAAATTGAAAATATATCCTAAGCGAGAGGCCGGACTTGAAATTTCAATAAATCACGATCATTCTCATTATATATAACCCTATTCTTATAGGGAGCGCATCTAGAACACCTTCCCACGTGGAGCTATGCATGTGTGTTGCTGGCTCAAATCTAGCTTCCGCTGACAGCCTATGAAGGTGTTACCTTTCTGCTTTGAGGAACATTGTGGTATGTTGTCAACTATGGCTATAAAGCAATATTGCGGAAAAAGCAACTTAAGAGTTCACTTATCCAGTCTCTCGATTACTATGATTTCATACATTGAAATGTTGCTTTGAGCAACGGGCAGAGTAACTAAGGGGCGCTGGAACTTGACTCCATTGTCCAAATGCAGGTGAGTTTGTAATAGCTATGATTAGCGTACTACACCGAATGTTTTTATTCGTAGCGAATGCAGCTCAACAATGTTCAATAGATCTCCACAGAGGGCATCACGACACTCAGTATGCTTTATCATACCATCCCGCATCGCCACCCCAGAGCTGCGTTTTGGTCATAGCGACAGATGCCGGTGTCTCATAGAGTCTTGCAGAGGTATTTGACCCGGCGCCTGTGTTTTCATACTCCATGAAAGTCCTGCTCAAGAGGTTAATATCAGCCATTTCCCATTCTATCACTAAGAATAATACGTACGGTGTAGCTCCTTCGGCCATTGCTGCCCAGCCTTCAGGGTGGACGACACCAGTTAAAGTGGAGTATTGGTAAATCACCCTGGCAAGGGGACGCCATGGTCTTCCTAGGAACACCTTTCCATCGAGACTGGCACCGGCGACTGCAGTTACCTATGGAAGCCTTGAGTAATGGTCCTAGATGTATCCTATTATAGAAGAATTTGCTGAGACGTACCACGCTGTGATCAATAACATACCATGCTTGGTCGGTGTCGTAGGTTCGCGAACTGGTAGTGATATATCCTCCCCTTGAGGATGCGATGGTGCCTATAGTATAGCATAAATGTCAACATATGGAAATATATACTCGCTAGAGTTGCCTAGGGACACACATTCACCGAACCAAGCCGCAGCATCTCCGACGATATAGTCAACAGCACCTACAACGCTCCGATTGTCATTTATCTCAACTCTAAACATGAGTGATATGTATCATATCCTCAATATAGCAATTCGGATAATATTGCATGCCCGACTTGGCGTACAGGGTATCTTGATAAGATTTGAAACCACAGCCGTAAAAGCCTTGGTATAATCCAATACCGGTATGCGCAACAGCCTGCGTGTCATATATATTAATATTTCAGATTCAACAATGGCAGGGTGTTTCTCTCAGCAGGTACCTGGCCATCTGTATAAGTATTCTCAATGTTGACATTATAAAAGCTGACATTGTCGTTGCTAACCCAAACGGTAGAGCTCGCATCGAGGGAACCCGTGTCATATGAGCCCAGATAGTGGCTGATTGTGACTGTGTTGTGCTTAAAATCGCTCACACTGAGAGGTGACTTGAATCAGCCTGCGAGTAGTATGTATCTTGTGGACATTTAGGCATACTCAGTGGTGTATCCGTAAATCGTCAATGGACTTGAGATACCCTTGATGGAGACTTTCTCAGTGTAGTTACCGCCATAAATAAAAATGCATTGGCCTGTTGTACCCGAATCCAAGGCAGCGACAGCCGAAGAAACGGTGCTATACTCTGAAGCTTGCGTCCCAGACTGACGTACAACTAGACAATCCGCTGGCGGAGATGTGCGTGGGCCTGTAGCGCCACAGTCCCCTAACCACGGGAAGCATGTCAGGGCAGTTACGATAAACACCAAAAGATTGTTAAACGTAGCCATAGTGTCAAGACCTTTTTAGGTTGATTGTCACGGATCTGTGAATGCTTTCTTGCCCTTATTAATGCCGAGGGCTCTACAATACTTGCATTACAGCTGACATCGCTGGGATTGGTGGAAGTTGAAGAGGCAACCCCCCTACAGGATTCGGGTAAATGGAAACAATAGGCCAGAACGATGAATATAAGGCTAATACTGCCCAGCACCATGTATCCGATGGCGGATCCTTTCCCTCGGTTCGGTCGATATAGATATTATGGAAACGGATTGACATCAGATCAGGCTAAAGTGTGTTCAGAGATACGCAGGCTTTTATACCATTCCAGCAAAGCGCGGGAAAGGGAATCTGTTCACAATATATATAGGTTGAGATAGGCTGGTTGACACATGTTGGCTAATGCCTATTACCTTCGAGTGCCATTAAAACTATGCTCACTTGTGATTATCCACCAATCAGATGCCATCCATCCGCTCATAGATATCTAGATTATAGTACAAGAAGATAGGTCTACCGAAATAGCCAGATAGAGAAATGAATAATGATATAGGAGTAGCGGAGACGAAGGCACTACTTATTTAGAGGCCCAAATAGGCCATAGCTCACCAGGTTGATCGGTGATTGATCTTGGGCCTGAGCTGTAATGAATACAGATATGAAACCATATAATTAACCTTACCCAATATCTACCGTTATTCGGCATCTTGTTATATGAGCCCCAGGCACTGTGCCAGACTCTCATGGGAGACGTCCATTTTCCTGTGTACATGCTATGGCTATTGGATGGCCAGGGTAATAAAGCTCATTGATATAGTGGGACTAGACTGGAAGACATTACGCTCCCAAAGACAAAGCCTGGTTGCTAAAAAAGCCGACGAGCACATAAACGGCCAACACCCGCTGCCTCGCATTTAACATATATCAGAAGGCTACGGTATGCATTCCCTCTGTATCTTCGTGGGTATGATACCTACTCTACGGGCACTTCAAAGTGACGGAGGAAATTCAACGACAGTCGCTGAAGGCCCGGTTGTTCGGTGGTAAATACTTTGCAGCGAGCCGCCCTGCGACATATGGCAGAGCGACACCCTATGAACTACCCGACTTTGACGAAGCCAACCAGGCACGTACAGCAAAGTGAACGCCTAGATTCCTACATTGCCAGCATGTCTCTAGCATGCGTTTTCTTTCCCTCTGAGACTATCGGACTGTGTTGTCAGTTTACCTCCAGCGAAGCAAAAGACACGGAAAGTATCAAGAACACGACAACGTCTCCGAAGAAGCAAAAGATAGAAGATTTTGGTCTACATTAACGCAGCAATGATTACCGAAACCTCATATACAAGATCGCTGGACTATCTAGGCGAGCCACTGGCCTCCACATTCCCGGAACCTTTATGCGAGGATATTCTATTGGACCACGTTGCATTCAGGCTAGGCGCCCCGTCCTGCATTGACCAAACCCTTTCAAGTATATCGACCGGCAATTAAAAAGCTAAACGAGTTAGAAGAGGGGCCGAGGATAGGAAGTATTTAATATAAATCGTACGCTGGTGGCCAACTTAAACCTAGGTATATGCAAGAGCCTTAGTTAATATGACATTACGATCGATTTTGGGGGACATAAACCCCCACCGGTTTCGAGTGGTCATTGTCGGCGGCTCAATCGCCGGTCTGACTCTGGCCCATGCTTTAGCTGCCAAGAGCATTGACTTTGTCGTTCTAGAGGCTCGTGAGGAAATCGCTCCAAATGTTGGCGCAAGTATTGGCTTCACCGGTAACGCCCACCGGATCCTGGACCAACTCGGTATTTGGGATGAACTTGCGGAACTCGCAACCCCTATAATGCATAACTATGCATGGAATGATGCAGGCCATCTGCTTGGTTACACTGAAGCCTTTAAGCTATCTCAAGTTCGGTGGGTCCCCAGTCTCACCTGACTTTGGGTGTATACTGTTGCTAAATACATGCTAGCCATGGATACCCAGTAATTTTCCTTACGCGACAGCAAGCACTGGACGTGCTCTGGAATAGGCTCCCAGACAAGAGCCGTGTTCTAACTGGTAAAAAAGTGGTTGAGATGCAGCAATCCTCCACAGAAGCGACGGTGCAGTGCCTTGATGGGTCTACCTATACGGGTGATATCGTTGTTGGTGCCGATGGCGTGCATAGTATCATTTATAAAGAGATGTGTCGACAAATGGAAACGGTTCAGCTGGAAAGTTCATTGTCTTCAGAAGATAAGGGTATCTGCACTAATTGATGGTACCTGCTTCCATGGTTACTAACAATTGATATAGGGATGGTCATGCAATATCGCGGCGTCTTTGGCATTTCAAAATCGGTTACAGGGATCAGAGAAGGAGAGATGCACAATGTCTTTGTGAAGGGGGCTTCCATCCTTGTTATTGGCTGTAAGGACCATGTGTTTTGGATTGTTGGGGTCAAGATGGAAAGAACATACTACGCCTCAGAAGCTCTTCGTTTCGATCAGTCGCAACTGGAAGATAGCCTTGCATTTTTGATGAACAAATACGTTTGCGCAGGAGTTCAGTTTAAGAAGGTATATCAACAAACTATTCGATGCAATCAACTGCCGCTTGAAGAAGGTATGTTTGAGCGATGGAATTGTGGAAGGGTAGCTTGTATAGGGGACTCGGTTCACAAGGTACGATAATTCAGCCTATTTGACATGACTCAATTGGCCATTTCTGCTAACCCGATTCTAGATGACTCCAAACCTTGGCCAAGGAGGATGCTGTGCTATAGAAGATGCCGCAACCTTGGCCAATACAATATTAGAGATTGTGGAAAGCCCAGAAAAACAGCAGGTTCCAAATATCGAGACCAGACTGGACTCCTGGGCAACTGCGAGCAAACCCAGGATGAAGCTTATCTGTATGTTGTCAGAGAGTGTGATTCGGATGCAATCGCTAGATAATGTGGTCTATGAGATTACTGGCCCAATCTTTTCCAAGTACTATATGGACGCCTTTGCAGATCTCATATCTGACATGGGCGTGGGTGGAGAATGCATATCTTTTCTACCTCTACCAGAACGTCAACACATCGGGACGATGCCGTTCGGAAAACGGCATTATATCGGGGCCCCTATTATACCATCCGGCCGTCTGTTTTGGACCATCCCGCTTCTGATTTGCTTCTTCTTAAGCATCATTACGTCTCCGGCAAAGGCCCCAGCTTCGAGCTCTTGGGACGTGTATTCTGTGATTGCAGACTTGGGAATCTTCCAGGCTATTTGGACCATGGAAAGCGCAAGATTTTGCAACGCCATAACCTTCATGAGCTTGTAAGTCTTCTTCGCCTGATATTATTGTGATACTGAAAATCTAATTTCAAAATCACCCCAGGTCTCTTCCCATTTCTCTACTAGCCCACTCAAGCGTAGGGCTATGGAGAACAGTGCCGGCTTACTTTACCGTCTACTATCTCTTCTCTGCATCAAAACGTCTCATTCCCGACAGCCGTTGTATACGATTCTCATATGCTAAATCAATTATCCCTGCGCTGATAGTTGGCTTCTATGGACCCTCACTGTGTGCTTGGACCTTGCAATGGTCTTCGCTTCAGTCACTCCTCATACCGGTCATTTTCAGCTTCCTGCATCGCTTCCTGGCAAGCTTTATACAGGATACGACTGTTGAAGACAGAATACAACGTCCAACAGCCGATCTGCCGTGGACCAGGGCCTCATATGCTTTGATAATTTTAATCTCGGGCGGCATCTCCGTATGCAGGCATTTTGAGGCTCCTGGACATCTCCACTCTATGCCTCTCGGGGCATCTTTGAACGCCCAGACAATAGGTATTGGCAGCGCAGTGATCTGGATTATCCTGGAGTTGAAAGACGTGGGCAAAGACAAAGATCTACAATTACCCTGGTTATACATAGCTCTGACTCTGCCTTTATGCTTTATGCTAGTCGGACCAGCAGCAACGTTTGCTTTGGGATGGGGTCTGAGAGAGGAGATCCTGGCTAGAGATGATAGAGAGGAAGCGTCGACAGATTCCGTCGCCTCTAAAGCACATGTGATGTGAAATGGCTTTGGAGTAGCTATTTGAGATTATTCCGGGATTTTGCTTTCTCGAAGGACATTTCGATAGTGTGATATCATTTCTACCTTCCGCTCAGCCGTACTTAAGGGTTGGATAACCTTACTACACCGATTTTTTACTACTATATTAACCTGAGCTAAAATTACCTATCTAAGATATCAGTATAGAACTATGAATTTATTCTACTGTAACGAACTTGGCCCCCAACCTAGCCAGGTCTAAACTCGTGTTGACTAGATCAGTGAATATACGATGGCTACTGTGTATACTTGAGCCGAACGGGCAGTATATCTAATCAGTCAGATTGTGTAGTATATATTATTGAGTGGAAGATATCATGCAAAAACAATTTATTAATGCCCGGCGGCTAAGCCGAAGGGCAACTATCACCATTCTACCAATACATTTCCTTTTATCTGCGGTGTTTTCTGCGACTTCATACTTGGTTACTTTCAGGACTTGTTATCACAGCTGTTAGTATCGTGACGGGTCCTCGTGGGTAAGTAAATTGTTCGTAGGCCGACAGTTGAAGCGCGCCTACCGTGTCTGGCACTTCCCTAGCAGTCAAAGTATAGACGTTCGTGGCATCGTTGTGTAATCATTAATGTTTGGAAAAATAATAAATAAATATTTGTATCAAGCCACCATATATATTATATAGAAAGGAAATTATTAAAGTACTTCAACTCCAAACCAAAAGAGCCTCGCAAAGGAGCCCGTCACGTTTATGTCACGGCGACGATGTTATTTTCGATAAAACGATCTGCCTCTCTCTTCAGCATCAAGATACAACTCGCCACGAAGAAAGCCTCTACACCGTCAGTGTCGGCATGCTTTTCATCCTTCCACATGCGCAGATCCATCACCAAGCGACCACCATTACCTCCGGAGTACTTAACCGAGCCGCGGGTGCGGAATTGGTCGTTTCGAATCAGCTGAGCGACTCTGGCGCCGCTCTTCGTCTTTGTACCGTCCCCTAATATCATACAATCCATGCGCTCCAGAATAAGCAGCGAATCTGCGTTACAAGCTTTTCTTTCTTCCCGACTACCGTAGCGCCACTGGTATTTGCCAAGCGACGTGTCGAAAACCTGCGCACGGCTAACCATCGACCGGCTTTGGACGTCGACCAATTCTCCACACAACGTATCGTCGTCTATGGCCTGCTCAACCGAAACACTGGAATCGCGGGGTAGAATGCGCATCCTGGGGTGTCTTCCAGGGCCCCAACGATAAATGGTTGAAATGAGAGCGTTCTGACGTGGGTCGGATGAGCGCACCAACGCGCACGAGTTGGAACTGCGCTGTAGGCGGATAGAGGTGTATTTTTCCTGTATGGGTGCTCCGAATTCCACGCTGTAGACGGAAATATTCTCCAGCGTTTTGCTGCCGCTGAGTGCTTGGTTGGTGTTGTATCCCATGGCTTCTACCTGAAACTCGCGTGTGGCGAGAAAGCCGTCAGGGGAGGAGGATTGGTTGCTAGCGTAATCGGAGGCAACGACCTCATTGTAGTCGGGGGGAGACTGGGAATTCCAGTCGCCCATGGGCTTGGAAGGGTTCGCCCTTGACTTTCGTGAACATGTAAATAGACCCATTGCGCTTGGTTCTTGAAGTTTGGGAGTTGGTTGCTTGAGGATCGAGGTGTTGCGGAATTAAAGCTTGGTAAAATAGCAAGTATGACTTGGGATGAAGTGCCGATTTAATTTGCGGATTTCCTTGCCCTGATATATATCCACAGGTATATGCTGGCGCTCAAGATCATTGATTGATCTGCTGCGCCTTGCGGCGATACTGGTTAAGGTGACGCTAGAGGCGGGACGGCGACCCACTCACGCCTTGTATGCGCCACGTCAGTTAAGTTGGCTTCGGGTCTCTGGTGCTGCGGACTGCCAGGGCTTAGCCGTTTGTCTGAAAGGCACCTTATCTCCGGCTGCAACCTTTCCTAAACAGGAATCATTTGGCGCTCAGTGGATCTGCGGCTGTGGGGCAGTGCGGTGCCAGCATCCGCCCCACAGATGATCAGCAGGAACATTGTTCTCCCGTTAGTCCGAGCAATTTGGTAGATTGTGGGGTTGCAAAGGTTCTCGGATTGCGAGTAAGCGCTAGGATTGCCACTCGTAAACGGTGCGTGGACGGAGAAGATGCCAAGTTGTCAAATTGTTTGAATTGTTTGCATTGCTCCGGCAGGCTCCTGCGATATACTCGTATCCGCCGTATACATAGAAGCATATGGTATGTAACTTAACTCGTAAGTATCTGTCTTTGTGCTATTTTTATTTCTTGCTTAATAAGTCCTAGAGGGTTCGGGGAACAGTGAAAGAGGGTAAGGGGTAGCGCCTCGTCATGTATCTCCCCTTTCAACAAGCTGGAGCCACGCTTTCACTTCACGGCGGTTCGCTGTGTCTACCAAAGGAGCAATGACATTGCATCCAAGTTTAAGTTGGCATGGAATTCCAGACAGACCTGGGTGAAAGTTCCGAAAGATCGTACGTGTCGTCCTCTTTGCGCGGTTCTACAATCGGAAATGACAAGGTATCCTGCTCTAACATGGTACAGTAACCTTTATTCAAGAGTCAAAGGTGTCAACAGATGGTGAGAGAAGTGATACTGATTCCCAGCTCCACAAGGAGAGCGAGCCCCTCTCGATAACCTTGCGTCGCCTCCGTCCGATGTCTTCCCAAATGTGGCCCAGCTCGCATCCTCGGATCCTAGGGAATCTTGCGACGAGGGGAGTCGATTCTCACAATATCTTCACAGATCGGGTGCTTCAGCAAATGCATCAGTTCCAGTTCCAAACCACTTCTCATCCACCGATCTATTCTCGCAATCGGTGAAGGAAGCCCCACCGGTCCCACTAATGAATCAGCGTGCTGGCGTCATACCACATGCGCGCCAGTCAGATTCTGGCTCAATGATGATGCTCCGGATCAGTCCACCCCAAGCAGCCCTTCTGCGCTTATTTATTCAGAGAATAGCTCCAAGCGTAGGTGTTTACCCACAACTCTAGTGGTCGCCTCACCTAGCGTATGTATAGGCCGATGTCTGTGACCTGGGTACCCATTTTGCTACCGAAATTCCCTGCCGAGCAGTTCAGTGAGATTGGCAACAGCTAGCAGATAAGTGTTGAGCAGTGGTACCAATCACGGCCTGTGAGCTGGCAGCCGCTGCAATATAAGGAAGCGGATCTCGGTGCTGAGCGACCCTTTCCTGAGTCGTGGATCATGTCTCCGTCAGCAGGTCTGGACTCCTCACTACAATATTCTGAACATGGTAATGACACGAGATAGTGGTTGGGTTACAGTATGATCATACGTGTTGTGTTTTGCTCACTTTGTCGAATCGACATTGGGGTGTCTCGAGCGAATATAAGCTCGCGCGGTTGCGACGTCTGGACGAGGTAAAACCTGTCTTCGCATCTTCTGCGAACATGTTACTAAATATATTCATGGTTACATAGAAAGGCGTCGCATCACACATTATTCAGGTTATCGGATTGTCCATGCCGAATGAAACAGTTGCAAACGGTTACTTCATGACCTGTCATCTCTTGCACCGGTGTAAGGATATCCGTTCCCGGCCCCTTCCATCCCTTGCTCATTGGACTATTGTTGGGCTAGATGGATATACGACACGGCACCCAGCTGAGCAACGTGGTTCGTTATGCTTTCTTAAGCGGATCGAAGAGGATGTTGGTTGGCGTACGACTTGTATGGTGCGACATCTGGAAGATCAATGGGGCGAGCTTTCTGGGCTGGACTCGAGCACTTGACGTCCAGTTTTATGTAGGGAATGTATTTACTATAGAAGTATGGCTGCATGGGAGTTTTGGGACGTGTTATCCTTTCTGCGTGTACTTGAACATCTAGGCAGCAATTTCACTAGTACGGCGCGGTCTTGCCAGGTATAGACATATACTGTCCAACTTGCCAGACAAACATGATAACTGATTCCATACTCATAAGGGTGTGGACGAAGCACCCCAAAGGATACATCTTACAATACCATTTGTCAACAAGACTACAAAGGTCATACTGTTTGATCATTGCACATTAACGCCCATCGAAATCTAAATACTCTTTATACTAGTCGTCAAAACTGCGCCGCCAGATCTTGATCGGCATCTCTCCCAAAATATGATTCATCGACTCAAACCGCTTCGGCTCCCAATCCGGATACGGTAAGGCAAAGTCATACCGATGCACCAGAGTCGCCACAGCCTTCGTCTGTTCCAGATACGAGATATTCCTCCCGATACAGGAGCGAGCGCCTGCAGAGAATGTAATAAAGTACGGCCCCAGCTCCTTCCCGGTCTCACCGAGCCATCGCTCCGGAATGAACTTGTGCGCCTGTGGAAATACCGACTCGTCGCGATGTGCGACGTATGCGGACATACTGACCGAGGTATTTCCCGGTACCCACTCGCCAAGGATCTCCATACCCTCGAGCGGCGTCTGTCGTGGGAGACCGTGAGGTGTCGGCGGCAAGATACGCAATGACTCGTCCAGACAGGCACGTAGGTAAGGAAGGTGCTTGACAGTGTCGTAAGAAGCAACTATTTCATTTGGTCCTAAGACTCCATCGATTTCTTCGCGGAGTTTGGCCATGGCTTCGGGATGGCGAATGAGTTGGTAGAGAACATTGGTTATCGCAATAGCAGTAGTCACAGTCCCAGCGTTCATCATAATGTTGACTTCTGCGGCGATTTCGCCGAATTCAAGGTTATTAGGCCTGCCGTTCTTATCCTCCATGAGAGCTTGGAAGAAGTCATTCAACTTCTCGCCTGCCTCGTACCGACGCAGACGTTCGCTTGACCGTCGCCAGATAATATGCTCCCAGTCATCTCCCTTTTTCTGGAGATTCCGGAAATACGGAAAGACATCGATCAGCTTGTTCACGATGGGAAACCACTCGTAGTTCCACAGAACCATGCACTGCTTGATAGCGAGCGGGTACAAAGCATCCCGCAAGCTACATTCAAAGGTACTCCCGTCCTTGCGCTCGGCGACACAAATATCATTACCTTTATCCAGAAAGCCGAGTTTCTCTGACAATCCGATATCAGCCATGGCATCGAGCGTGAAGAAGTTGATCCACGCGCGGATATCCACCGTGAGATCCTCCGAGCTCGGCACGATAGCACGACCGTTTGACACAGGCGCCGCTGTACAGCATTTATCCAAATGTCTGGCCAGACGCTCAACTTTATCGCTAACTTTATACTCCCACGTTTCCAGGTTTTTGAGCGCATAGGCAGATGACAGCACCTTACGCTTCCGGGCGTGATCTGCCCTATCAACCACATCGGCTAGATGGTAGTGGGTGCCGGCTGATACGATGTAGGATGGATCTTTGCCGGCTTTTGTGTTGTGGCCGTAGATATCCTTGATCGCGCGGATGTCTCCGTAGGAGAGTGTGTTGGGCCCTGTCCGGATTACTGGGGACTTCTTGTGCAGTTCTGACAGTTCTTGGGATCGGGCGCCTCGGGAGGCCATGAACATGAATGGGAGGACGGACATTCCTGAGATGGGGTGTAGATTGGGGTATTTTCGAAGGCCTGGAGATCTTAGGTTAGTCATGATGCTTTGGGTTTGGGTTGTGTTTGTGGTGTCAGTCTGCTATACCTTTCGGGTCACGAATATATTTAATAAAGGGGAAGACAACGAAGTATAGGAGGGTACAAAGCCCCCCGATGGCAGCATATGGAGCGAGAAGGACAAGAGATAACATGGTGGTTGACCTCTGTGGTACACTGAACTTGGTGTCTACAAGATTGTTGTGCAGAAGGTTGTCACCTACTTATATTCAGAAGGCGCAGAGTAATAGCCCGCTGGATAGCCATCCCACTTCCCCTCCATAACAATATTAACCCAGTAATACTTGTCTTGACCATGACAACACACACTCCCCTCCATCGTCAACCATATGAATCTAGACTGTGGGGGATCTGCAGTGGAACCCTAAAGACGGGATATATTTCCTCTCCGGGTACGAGCGGATCGAACCTTCAGGGTGGGGAATATTTCCCTCCACGGCACAGAAACGAAAAGGGAAAGTAATATTCAACCAACTGACATCATGCGGGTCACGGATACTTAATCAGCGCATGTAGGTGGATGATATACTCTTGGCTTTCATGGAGTCTTGTTTAATAATTTTCTGGCGGCTATCAGGCCTGACTCTGCCTTCATTCCGCTGGAGCCTCTCCGAACAACCCCTAAAACAGACGGATTCATCAAATACCCCAAAGGAGGTGAACTAAGCGTCAGATACCTTGATACCAGGTGAATCTAGATTAGTCAGACGTAGTAAGGGATATATACGTGACCGTCTTATGCACTTCAACTCGGTTAGAAGATCGTTTGTGTGTTTGGAATGACCAGGTTGGGGCTCTTTTAGAGGTGGATTGTGCATAGATTGCGAATTCTATGCCGTTATACTTACATTCTCTTTACTGTAGCATTGTTTCCTACAATCATATACTCGCTAGAGTCGTACATGAACCTGAGACAGCTCTTGTAAGGGTCATTCTGTACTTTAGTATCTCAGTGCGTCGATATAAGGCCATGACAAGTATACCAGTTTGCCAATTTGTGTTAGATTGAATAGATATCTAGACTGAGATCTCAAAGCAAAAAAACAATGTATTTCTCATATTGAAACTATCGACTCTCCTATTTCACAACAAACACACAATCTGTTTGTAATCTTCTCTACTCTCTCCAATACACGAAAACCCTCACTCTCCACCCCGTCTCCTCTCCTTCCTCAACTGCCTAGCATACTTAACCCCAAACCCATGCTGAAAGACCTCCTGCGACTCCTCCAGCGTTAACCCCGACATCTCGGGATAAAAGAAAATAATCAAAATCCACCCCACGAAACACAAACCCGCATAGAACCCAAATGCCCCGGACGGCGTAATCCCCTTCATCATTGACAAGAACGTCGAAGAGACAATAAGGTTCGACCCCCAACAATAACAAGTACAGTCCCAATGGCACGAACCTCAGTTGAGAAAAGGTCCGCGCTCATTCACGCTGTGTTTCCAATGGAGATACCGTAGGAGGCGATGAACCAGATAATGAATACTAGGCCGACTATCGCTGGTGCTGTGATCGTGTTGTCTTGTACTTCTAGGGTGTCGAGGTTCGCGGGGATGTAGATGAAGGAGATGGCGACTGCTAGGAGGCCGGCTGCCATGCCCCAGGCTGTGGAGAGGAGGAGCATGTTTATGCAGGCGCTGACCATGTTTGTGCCGGATACGACTAGACTTACGGCCACTGCGTTGGAGAAGCCGACTAGGGCAAATAATGTGCTGGAGTAGTACATTAAGACGTTGAAGCCGGACATCTGGGAGATGACCACTAGAATGGGTTAGTTAGAGGAAGAAAGCAAGGATGAAATAATTAAGATGAATACGCACTCAATCCACAAGCACACACCAGGGCACGAAAGTGTGCCGGATTCTTGTGCAGTTCCTTGACTATATCCCACCGGCTGCGCCCCTGGCTTGACAGCTGAGCCTCTTGCACAGTTTCGCTGATCAGTTGGATCTTGGCCGATACCTGCTCTTCAGATGCATTGCTGGAGATCCGGTGGAGGACGTTTGCGGCTTCCTCGACTTTGCCATGGGAGATAAGTTGACAGGGCGATTCTGGGCACAGAGGAAGTAGGACAGCCAAAAGAATGGAGGGTACACCACCCAGGCCGACCATATAATGCCAGCCGTGAGGGACAGAAGCGAAGGCAGCTCCTATGTCGTAACTAATCACTTGACCGCCAGTAATACTGACATTGTTCAGTCCTACCATACGACCGCGATATTTCATCGGAGCGATTTCGGCAATGTATGCAGGCACGATCATTTCTGCTGACCCCACCCCATGGCCAACAATCAACCTGCCAACTGCCATTTGGGGAACAGAATACGCTGAGGCCTGACGAATGGCCCCGATAGTAAAGAGAGCGCATCCCACATACGTAGGCCCTTTGCGACCATACTTGTCAGCAGTTAGGTCGGCAATAATAGCGCCCAGGAAGGACCCTGCTGAACAGAGAGACGTAATCATCTCTTTACGGAGAGTGCATGACCCAGACTGTTGTTTATGTATACGACGACGGCTGAAATCATCCCAGTCTCATAGCGGAACAGCATGCCACCAATGGTGGCAGTTAAAGTCAGGAGCCAGACATAGGCGCCAGTATTGGTCTGTTCAATCTCGTCGCTTTCAGGGGTGTCATGTTTTTAGTCATTTCGGATTGTTTGGCCTGGTGTGGCACAGTAAGGGTCATTTTTCTTGTAGGTGTAACAACTTATAGAGAGTGACTCAGAAATGATTGAAAAGATCGAAGAGATAGGAGTCGGCCTTTTATATACCAAGAGGTATGCCACGGGAGCCTTCGAGCCATGCTTGCCAAAACAATCGATGATGTACTGTTCTAATACCTAAAACGCTTTAATTTGCGGGGTAATTACGATTATCTGGGGTAGATTTCTCCGAATGATTAGCCGGAATCAATGCTCAACACAGATAGCCTTGGTCCTGATGGTCTAACGAAATTTGTCGTGGAGTTCGCCCTATCTTTCTCTCCCGAGGGGACATGAGACGTGGCATGTTAAAATTAGGAAACATTGGCCGGGAATAAAGTTTGGACGAAACTCTTAGCATTGGAAGTGTAGCCCTAATCTAGCCATTCTCGGACGGGGAGTCGTGTTCTCCACATCTGCCTCACTAAGGAAAAGACAAAACTTATATCGTCCGTAGAATGAAGAACATGGTTCGTACGTAGGATAAGGTTCTCAGTTTTACTTTGGCGATAGTGTTGTCTACATGCGTTCGAGTTACATGTGCGGTGGTGGATATATATTTTACAGCGAGGCAACTGTCTGGGTTATGGAACCATCTACATTGTCAAGTACAGACGGGAATCAGTTCCTCTTTAGCTCTTTAACACGGCCTACTGTCTGTTATCAATTATTTGACATGATATGGCGCTCTGTCCGTTCTATCATGAGCGACTCAACGTGTATTCCCTCCTGGCCGCAGAATGTATACGTAATATCCACCCTGTCCGCAGACTGTCCCCTTGGGATATGTATATAAGACAATGCTTCGATCCTCCGCCATACGGGAATTTGTTCCATGTACGGTACCATATGCTGTTCCCCAGCCGCACCCTCTTCAATTTCGATAACCCGCTCGACCACCCGGGCAGTAGAGATGCTATCCCAACTCGCCTCCCGTATTAGCTGCCGTCGCAAAATAGTCAAGACCTGGCGACGGACCTTAGGATGTCGGCACTTCGCCCCGATTATGTAAAGAACGGGGATAAATCCGATCTCGGGCGTAAAAGTCGGCCTTGACGACCTTGAATACCGCTGATGCGCCGACGCTACCTCGCCCGCCAATGCGACGCATTGCTCGAACTGGGGCAGGAAATTGTCGTAGACCATTTCTCCGCAAGGTCCGTAACTACGGAGGAGAATGCATGCGATAGTATGTTGTAAGCGCAGGAGTGGTACGAGAAGGTCAGTTGCGACGTCTGACTCAGAGGGGCTGCCTTGTTGCAGGAGGTTTTCGAAGAGACTCGACCACGTTTCCAACTGCGCGAGAACGATGTCCTTGAGTGAAGACGGTAACGGTGACCTCATACCCGTCGGGGACATTTGTTGCTCTGTGTTGCGCAGCCTCATTACCTGAGCGACGAGCACCTGGAGGTGGTCGGCAGCTTGGTCGAGTGACCAAAAAATACTGTCGGAGAGTGATGTCTCTTGGATGTTGGCTGGAGTCCAGTCGACCAGAAACATGACGGCCTGCATGTCAAGACGGCGAATCTGCTGTGTGACCTGGCAGATAGTCGCGTGAACACCAGAGGATTGGGCGTCGCCGTAGGTACAGCAGTTCAATGTAGTGTTGCGTGAGAGCGCCACACCTCCGCGCAGGTGTTTCATTGCTTGTACGTCGTCGCCCGCCAGATGATCAAAGCAGGTAAAGAGATAACAGACTAAAAGCGTGACAGCTGTTATTTCGGCGCTGTCATCACTTTTCGGGTTGAGCAGAAGTTGGATGGCGCGGTTATAGTGCAGCAAAGGAGCCATATCCGGTAGCCGGTCCTTTAAGGCGGGCGGTTGATACACTCGACCGTTAGAATGACACTCCAGGTAGTTTCGGTGAATCAGGGCTAGAGCTATGGCAGCATGCCGCACTGATGGCACTGTTTGGGAGAAGAACATGAGAGTGTTCCGCCATGGTTCGCAAGGGCGGTATCCATTCAGATGCTTGATCGATATATCGTTGAAAAAGCACATTGCCTCTGCCTGGTTTGACCCAGTCACGGGTAAGATCAAAAAGGATCCGAGATTCTGCAACATGAGGCCATGGTATTTCGAGTGCCATTGCTTCGACTCGTACGCACTGATCGTGGTAGAGGGGTGGTCACTCTTGCAGCTATTGTGATAATGAGTTGAATCAATCTCGGTCTTCTCCGGCTTGACAGCGAGGGGCATTTCACTATAGCCATCGCAGGTGCGACCGGTAGAGAGGCACTTCAAGCATGAAGGCTGAGATAGATCGCATTTAACTCGTCTTATCCTGACGTATGTCAGTTTCCAAGTCTTTGAGCACAATTGATAGTTCTGTAGCAGTACGTAAAGTCAAGACATACTTGCAAGTCTTACAGCCTAATCTTGACTTTGGAGCCCACTTGCGAGGCTTCCTTCTCCAGGCTTGATTGCCCGTCTTGGTATTCTTGTTCTTCATCCCATCCATCATGGTGTGAGAAAAGGTGGACGGTACGGAGTACAAAGAACGAAGCTTGTAGAAAGACTAGCATTTTAAAAGAAGACTTCTCAGTTATGAGGAAGGGTTGGATAAGTAGCCTAAAGCTACGGAGTTGACCAATTGGCATTAACCCTACTGATAGGCGTTGATTGGCTCGTTCGTACATGCGGGGCCCCTAGTGTGACGATCTATCTTGGTTTACATAGAGATCAATACGACTCGGTTCTACTTTCTTCATCTATTTTGAGGCTGTGACACCTGGAAAGAACTCTGATTGGCATATATCCTGCTTGCTAGAGACTAGTGCTTATCATAATAAGTACTGATTGGTTAGCTCGTACAACCGGGGCGCCAAGGAAGGCGAGCCTCTTCCTTTTCAACTATTTAGGATAAGGAGGAGACTACAGAAGTAGTGATCTTCGTAGCTCGGTGGACTAAAGATGCAAGTGTACATACAGACAAGAGCATATATCTCAACTACACTTACACGGGTAAGATCCTCCTCTCTGCACCCTCCTTACTTGGTTATGCTTGTGGTGACCAAAAAAAGAATATTGATTGGCTGGTTCGTACAGGCAGAGCGATTTTGAGCAAGAGAAGGCATGGTGAGTTGAAGGGAAGAATCCAGCTGCCTATTGAAACCGTCAGACTTGGTGCTACTATCTAAGGAAATTCAACAGCATAAATAGATCCCAGAGAGCGCAATTGTGATGGCTCTTGCAAGCAACTGAGCGGAAAGATCAATGAAAAACCCCAGAGATTACAATGAACCGACTCGTGAACCCGCTCATGCTTTTCATAAGCTTGGGATTGAACGCCCACGGCTTACATGATCGGGGTATGGTCTATGGGTTTGACAATGTGAGTCTGGGACTTTACGGTACCCCATTGCCCAAGGCCTTCAAGGTTTCTGACGAGTCATCTAGATTGAACCATCAGCCAACCTCACATGGACACCGTGTTTCGATGCCTTTACTTGCTCTAGACTGGAAGTTCCTTTGGATTACTCAAACAGAAGTCTCGGCACGACGTCGATTGCCTTCATCAAGCTGGCTGGCAAAAATGCCACCGTCGCGTCTCCCAGCATTGTACTCAACCCCGGTAAGATCTCAACTCTATTAATCATACAACATTGACTGAACTTCATTTGACTGGACTGACACTTCGTTAGGCGGTCCAGGCGGTTCTGGTATCGACCTACTCCTCACATACCAGGATCTCATCGGGCAGATGCTTGGAGAGCAGTACAACTTCGTCTCCTTTGACCCTCGCGGGGTGAATAACAGTGGCTTGCATCTCGACTGCTTCTCGGGGGACACAAAAGCAAGATCGGCTTTCTATCGACTGCACAGAACAGGCGCCACCGATATCTCCTCAACATCACTTGAGGAACAGTATTATTCAAGCTCTATCTACGGCGAGTGGTGCAACAATGCTGTCGAGAGCAAGTCAGCCTATTCATATTATGTGACGACGCCAGCAGTTGCCCATGATTTGCTCACATTTACCGAAGCCGAGGCTGAGTTGGCCGGTCAGTCACCATCAAACGCCAAACTCTGGTGCTATAGCATCAGTTACGGCACTGTCATCGGCAGCACTTTCGCTTCTCTGTTTCCTGACCGCGTTGGGAGAATGATACTCGATGGTGTTCTGAACGCAGAACAATATTATAACAACTATTGGACGGACAATGTTGATCAAATGGATGAGGCCATGGAAACATTCTCGACCTTCTGCCATTCCGCAGGACCTGAAAAGTGCTCATTCTGGGGACCCACACCGGCTAACATCACGGCAAGAATGGATGGCATCATCCGTCAGCTTCAGAACCATCCAGTCCCGCTAAGCGGCGTCGGAGGTCCAGACCTGCCGACAATGGTCACAGTTTCAGACCTGAAGGCCCTTTTTCTCAACGCACTCTACACCCCACTGGCATTATTTCCAAGGATGGCCGACATCCTACACCAGGCCGAGGGTGGGAATGCGTCTGCTCTTGCGGGCATGTATGACCATTCAAACTCTACAACCGACGCCCGTCTCGCCATCACTTGCACCGATTCTTATCGGAGGAACAGGCTTACTACCATAGAAGAGTTCGAGATTTGGGTGGAGTACACGGCTTCCAAGAGCAAGTACATCGGTGATATCTACCCCGTCTTCCTCGAAGGTATCTTATGCCGATCATTCCGACCGCACTTGCCTGATAGCATGGTAGTCCAAGGTAGTCAGCACCCCTTGTGTCTCTCTCTGTTTTCCCGCATTCTATAAACATCGTCTTCAGCAAATTGGGTGGCCATCTACATTAGAAACAAAGTCTAACCAGGTTTGATGCAGACGAAATAAGTGCACTAAACGTGCCTACGTCCTTCCCGATCCTCTTTGCGAGTAATACCATCGACCCTATCACGCCGTTTGAATCGTACGTTTCGGCCAAATCCCATCGACATTGGTAATGTTACTAGCTGACACTATCTCGTCATAGGGCGCGCAAGATGTCTTCTCGGTTTGCTGGATCAGTACTTTTAATGCAAGAAGCTGTTGGTGTAAGTTGTCATCAATCCCCAATTCCACAGCCATCTCGACCCAGAGTCTAAGCTTACTCGCGGGATGTTTCCTCTAAATTCAGCATACGGTTATCGACCAGGGGGGGTCGGATTGTTACTTTGGACATATTCAGGCATACCTCCAAGGCATAGTTCCACCGTCTAACACTACATGCTCCCGACAGTACATTCCTTTCATAGATACCTCCCCCCTTTAACGATTGTCGAAGCCATGGGAGAAATGCTCGGTCAATTGCAGGAAAGAACTGACCGGTGCCAACCCAGTGCTGGATTGTCAAAGTAAATGGCTCATATACACTCATTCCAAGCGCTTGTTAGGGGTTGGACCTATTCCTGCCGAGTACAGTATCATAAGGACAATAATCTTCCACTGCCAGGGGTCGACATTTCGTGCGATTCTACAAGGGGTTGTTGGTCCATAAGCGGAGAAGGGGCTGCTTCTAGTTTCCATGCGTACCGATTACGTGGCTATTCTGTTAGGCCATGTATTGTACATTTTGATTCTTACATTAAAGTGTGACACACATACCAAGTTCGATACGGAGGTAGCCATATTGGACAGTAATAATATGGTTAGGGCTTGAAAGACGATCTCTATGTATGCGAATAGGGAAGGCAATAGCGGAACTTAGTGATTAGCCTCACATAGGGTGACATTTGCAAATGGCTGATAAAAGGCAGGAACAATGCTCTACTGGGCAACTTGCTCCTGCGGGGAAAACCCGCACCGCATCCTTTTGTCCAAACATAGTATTGCACTAATCATGTGTAGCACTGACTTCCTCTAGGCAATTCTTCAAAATTGAAGAACAGCACTTGACCTGAGCGGCACCCAATCACGACTCAGTTTCCTCGGACGAGTGTTGCTTTCTGGTAATCATCAGGCGGGTATTACTGGGGCAAGAAGAACATGTTCTTGGCTTGATGCGTGGTCCACCATCCAGCGCGCGAAATTCTGTAGCGGCACTGCCATAGGAGATTCGGACTCAGAGTACTAGTAGATGCAAAAGAACGGCCCCAATCTCCATTATGAGCCATAAGGGTGCTTCGGGAATGACCTGGAACGTATAAAAGCACGAAGACGTCTAGATCGTTGTGGTGCATTCCCCAGTGTCAGCGTTCCCCACCGCCAGTTGTTTAGTGGAAAAACATGCAATCAGCTAGGAGCCATCAGGTTTAAATACTACCGACGTGACACACAGACAGAGAAGGGCCGATAAAGGTGTGCAGCAACTCGGGTTTACTTTCCCCTCGCGGACGCCGCAGTCGGATCTCTCCGTCGTCTCCGCCAGAGGTGAGGAGAGATCCATCGGTGGAAAATGCCACGCAGGTGACATAGTCTGTGTAGTCTTCTAGCATGGTGGACTTGGTGTCTAGATTGGTTACGTCTCATAGACGGACAGTCTTGTCATCCGAAGCCGGTGCGATTCATTTACCTCCCGGTGCAAAAATAGCCCTCACGCAATCACTATGCCCAAGGAGGCGGTGATTACACGTTAGGGTGGCGTTCGATATGTCCCAAATGCGGACGACCCTATTGCGGCCCCTGTGACGAGATCATTGCCGTCGCCAAAAATTGAATGGTCAGGGCCACTGAATCGTCATGCATTTCCTTGCACTTGAAGGACCCTTGATCTCCATCCCAGAGATAGAGACTCCTATCCTCCGATGCATATGCCAGATATCTTTCATTGAACGGGAGCTCGAAACAGGTAATGGCCTTGGTCAATATTATTATATAGCATTTAATAGATATTTCAATAATAATAGTCTATATTCTAAAGCATCGTCCTGGCTGTACCCGGGCTACCACTCACGCATAGTGCCTGAAGGCGCGCTGAACAGCCTTTTGAATTCCGGTTGTTTGTTTTTATCAGATTCTATGATTTTCTAAGGCAAATGTTTAAATCTCATTCATATTGGAAGCATTAATTATACACAGCTGGGTGGATAACATCATGTATGTTCTGCCGGTGGGATTTGGGAATATTGATTGGCGATTCAACCTGGGAGAAGACGTCGATGTCTGGAAAGTTCTTCAGGAGCCTTCTGGTGATTCCACTTTCAAAAAAGGTCAGAATTTTGTTATTCAGATATTGCTTGGAAGGATCATCCAAATGGTAGAAGTTTTGCCCCGCCAAGATGGAAACAGTATTTCGGGCTGGACCCCACGCTAACCCCACCGGGATAGGTGGATCTTCAGGACAGATCCGAGGATCAGCCTATCAATGGGTGGATTCCACGGTCTAATGTAACCAAACTAGTACTAATAGGGGCTGGCCCTGAGCGGAACGAGTTAAAAGTCAGGAAGCTTGGAGTTTCCCCCCTCACGTGCACGCCCGTTACGTTCGGCGCGGTTTCCCGATCGGACGATGGCGTCTCTCCACTCACACAAAGAACCAAGTGCCACTTCTGCTGATTCGGAATTTCTCTTCCCTCTCTAAATCTCCATTTGATCAATACGTTCCATCACCAGGGGCGACATCGCATCCGACATGCCCTCCAAGAGAAAATGCCTCGGAGTCGACTGCCACAATGAAGCCGAAGCCTTACAGTGTCCGACCTGCCTGAAGTTGGGCATGAAAGACAGCTATTTCTGCTCCCAAGATTGCTTCAAGAAGAACTGGGTGGGTTTCCATATCTGCCAGTGACTAGAAATCCGTCGTTGACTGACCTCGTGAGGTAGGCCGAACACAAGGCCGTCCACAAAACGGCTCAAGGTAAGACCCAGACAGATAATCTCCGCCTAATAATCCCCTCAAAGATTGTCGCTAAACCCGATCCAGCTACTGGGCTTTATAACCCTTTCCCCACTTACTCCTTCACCGGGTCGGTTCGACCGGTCTATCCACTATCTCCGATGCGCACCCTTCCGAAGTCGATCAAGCGCCCTGACTGGTCTGAGACCGGCATCCCGAAAGGGGAGCGGCGCTTGCACCGGTCGAAGATTGATATTCTAGACGCCACGGGGCAGGAGGCAATGCGCAAAGTGTGTCGCTTAGCTAGGGAGGTACTGGATATTACCGCCGCGGAGGTCCGGCCAGGCATTACCACGGACTACTTGGACGAGGTCTGTCACAGGGCTTGCATCGAACGGAATGTAGGTGGCCACTTGCAGCCTGATAACCTATATATCCATCTTTTCTGCTAATATAGACAGGCCTACCCTTCGCCTTTGAATTATAACCATTTCCCCAAATCGCTTTGTACGTCTCCTAACGAGGTAGTCTGTCATGGAATTCCGGATCAGCGGATTCTTCTCGATGGTGATATTTTGAATCTTGACATTTCAATATATCACGGAGGTTACCACGCTGATGTGAACGAAACGTATTACGTGGGCGATCGGGCCAAGGCGGATCCTGACTCGGTCCGAGTGGTGGAAACGACCCGAGAGTGCTTGGATATGGCAATCGAGCTCGTGAAGCCCGGCACCCTCCTCCGAGACTTTGGCAAGGTCATTGAGAAGCATGCCAAGTCCCGAAACTGTAGCGTCCACACAACTTGGGGTGGTCATGGTATCAACACTGAATTCCACCCCCCGCCTTGGATCCCTCATTATGCCAATAGCAAGGTGCCCGGAGTGTGCAAACCCGGGATGACATTCACAATCGAACCCATCCTGACGCTGGGGAAACCTCGGGAAATCTATTGGCCTGATGACTGGACGAACGTGACGGTGGATGGCAAACGGACGGCTCAATTTGGTGAGTACAGCACTCATATCACATAGAGAGCCCTATGCTAACATCTCTGGAGAACACACCTTGCTGGTCACTGAATCCGGGGTCGAGATCTTGACTGCGAGACTGGAAGATTCTCCAGGCGGCCCGATTCCCATCCCCACGACCGCCAACGGTCATAGCGCATAGCCTGTGGCCTACATCACGGATTGAATGACATAGTAGAGTAAGGGACAATTGGTCCGTTAAACAGTCTAAGGGGAATTAGGCGCTTTTCGAGGGACAATAGCACGTAGGATAAATGAATGACATCATCAGAGTGAGATCCTCAGGAAATAGAACCAATGCAAACGGGGAGTGACCTGGGGATCATAGTCTCGCACCGCATTTACGGACTATTCACCGTTTGTGGTTGGAAGGTCTAAGGTAACCTCCTGTTCCTTATGAGCAGCAGGACGAAATGACTCACCTCTGCCATTGTATAGGCACACTAAAGCAAAAGGGGAATAGAGCCTCCCTAGTTCCCCCAGTACTTAAGTGTGCAGTTGCGCCCCAAGCGACTGGACCTTCCTGCATACCTACCAGTACATACATGACGCTTGACGCGGAATCCCTAGAAATGCCATCATCTACCGAGCAAACCTTCAGCATTTATGAGCTTGCCGAGCACATCTTCCTGCAGCTCAACGATCAGGTGGAAATCATCTCCGCCCAGCGTGTTTGCCGTAATTGGAGAGATGTTATCCAAACATCCCCAATCCTCCAGGAGGCCTGCTGGTATCAATCGTCCAATACCGGTGTACAAACCTGGAAGCTGAACCCTGCTTTCAACCGGATAGGGGTGTCAATATCCAAAGATATAGGACATCATAAAAAACCAAAAGATGGGCTTCAAGAAAAGGGGGATTTTAGCTTGAGGGAACGCATCTATGACACACCAGGATCATGGACGACCATGCTGGCCACGCAGCCTCCCTGTCAGCGAATGCTGGTCGAATGCTACGGCGACTATTGTGATGACGACATAATGTAAAAGCCCCTTTAGCCTTTACTGCTGACTCTCTAGCTGACACATTGCTTAGATTCTATCAAATTGTATCAATGTCAGGCTGTCTTTTGATGGGCGACATCATGGCCATCCTAGCAGAATGCCAGAACCGTCAGCAATATGGACTAGATCGGTGGGGTGGAGTTATCCACTATACGGGCCGGTTACTCCAATGGGATGAAAGCGAATGGGATGAATCCTACTGGGTAACAGCTCTTGAAAGGATGCCGGATAGTGTTTCCATCAAAGTTGCGATCGAGCTGCCTTGGGGAGCGGGGGGGTGTCCGGGATTTTCCCTTCGGCGCCTGGACGGCAGCAAAGGCTTTCTGCATGAAATGATCCTGCATAAAATGATACTGGAGGGTGGCCAAGAATACCAGAATGAGTACGGGGATAATAGTAGGTACGACCCTGAGTATAAGCCAAATCTATTAGTTGTGAGGGAGCATCAGGAGGGCTACCTGTCTGATTCGAGCAATATCTTCCGCCTACTTTCTGACGTGGGATAATGATTTTCTTGAATATACATGGTCTGGCCAGAAGTTGTAATGGTGCCGTTGATATGGAAGATTCTTGATAACATATAAATCCAAGACTCGAGTCACTTTGAACGAAGCCTTTAAAGGTTCAGGATCTGGAGCTCGTATCAGGTGTACCTCCTGAACTTTTAGTAAGCTAGAGTGCCCAAAGTGGCTTGAAGCATATGGTGGGTGTGTAGATGATGGTTGCGAAAGCTACCTCTTAATAAGTAAGTAGTAAAAAAGAGTCATACGTACATTTTAGCTGACTACCAACGTCCGATATACATTATCAACCGATATAGGTAAAACCGTAGTGACAGGTTGCTGTCTCAAAGGTAAAACGTTTTCCTATTAATCTAATAAAAGTAAGGATTTCTTCGCTGGTACAGATAATACCTCTCCTATTAGTATCATCAAACACTAGTAACCTCCGTCGAAATCTCCACCGTCCGAAAAATCTCAATAGCATTCCCCGTACTCCCAAAATTCTCCCCTTGCCCATAGATAATAGCCCGGATCTGAGGGTCGGCTTGGGCGTTCTGAACCAAAGCGTCTTGATCTGAGGCTCTTCGCCAAAAGCCACGACGCCGGGATTTGTCCGAGCTTCCTTGGGAACATTCGCAGGAGTGTTGGCTATGGAAGTACTGGTGGTAGATATGGGTGGTGAGGGCTGAAAGGGCGGGGAGACAGGCGCAGATTATTCCTAAGGAAATTTCGGCGTTTCTAGTTTGACTGGATTAGTGGATTTGATTGAGGCCTGACTCTGAGGGAGAAGGTATACCCGAGCATGTTGATACGCATGAAGGACATTGTGATGTCCTGGGATTTGGCGGTGCTGATGATCAAGACTAGTCGAGCGATACTGGATGCGCAGGCGAGTCCCCCCGCGCTGAGGAGGGCGATGACGCGGACTTTCTTTCGGGTCGGTAGATGTAATGTCGATACTAATGCTATTGGAATGATGAGGATAATGAGATCGCTGACGACGCTGATCACTGCATCTGCCAGCGTGATCTTGGATTGATCTAGACAGCTACCGGGGGTGGCTGGGACCCAGAACTTCGATATGGGGTTGCAGATGCAGATCTTGACAATCAATGCCGGAACGTAGTAGGCCAGCATCAGGCCGAGAAAAATATAGATCAAGATGACTGCCTTGCGGAAGGGGTGGAAGACCCGCGTCATAATCCACAGGAGACATAGTTTGGTTAGGTAGGCCGCCGGCCCGTAGATTATCATTGTTCCGTAGACGGTCTGGTATTATCAGTCTTTATGGCTCTCTCAGAGTGGGGGGGTGATCCGGCATACCTTATGGAAAATGCGTTGGTCGTGGTCCGACACGTCGTCGATGTGAAGACCTCCTCCGTGATAGCCCACTATTGGGGATTAGCGGTGTTACTCCTGGCGTGGCGACATACGTACTAGCCAGTGCAATAGCTGAATAGCCGACTCCAAGGGACTGTGTTTTAACTTTTAGCACGAAGTTAGGACGATGCCAGGTTGAAACATACCCAAGCACCCAAACAGGCCGCTGTCTCGGTCAGTTATTTGTACATCGTATCCTTCTATGAAACGCACCGTCTTCTTTGGCTAGCCCGTTGAACACGAACATCCGGGTGTAAACTCGGAGGGCGACGCAAAGCGTAGTGGCACTGATACATAAGATCTGCAACGCGGTGTTCCATTGCTGGATGGTTTGGTCGATGTGCTCCTCGGGCATATCGGCTGTGCTTTGTGACACCAGTGACAGTTGATTTTCCGGGTCCTGGTTTCACTGTTGTCCTCACTGGACAACGGTGGGTACAGCGGCTGTGTCCGATAGACTAGCGGGAGGTGGTCGAAATTATATAATACGGTAGAAGAGGTAAACAAGATCTGCTACATACAACTAATAGAACGGAGAGACAACAACCCAAGAATTATGAGATCGATTGATATGGTTAAGAGATCATTTGAAGCGCTTTGGCTTTCCATTATAATCTCCTCCTTTCCTTTTCACCTAGGACTGAATAGTCGACATTTTGCAGCCGATCCGCTGAAGAGGGGGACCACAGACCATAAAAGTACTCACTTGGCAGGGTCGTAACCATTGAGGTCGCTTGATCCCACATGGTCAAGCAAATCCGAATGTACCAATCACCATGTAGCGGAAATCAAAAGAGGAAGCTCGCGACTAGAGCCCTGGATGCGGTGATCTCCGAAAGGATGGGGCTAAAAATTAGCTTTCCTCCGGCCGAGCGAATCTGGGGAACCATTGAATGTCTCTTGCATCGGACGATCACCCGTATAACGGTTGGGGAAATGACAGCCATACCTTTATCCGCTTTGGGAAATTGCGGAGTCGTGGATGTCATCGCCAGCCCTGGTTTTTGCCACTGGAGGTCCATGAACCGCATCTTAATGCCACCATTTTTAGATGAACTTTAGTTTAACCATCGTTAGGATACATAATGTTACATCCGAGGCTTCTACTGAGGGTTCTACAATAAGTTGTATCACCAGTAGCAGTATAGTCTCAGCCACTTACTCAGGGCTGACAATGCAATCTAATAACACAAATCCTGCAGTTTCGACTCGGATATCTCTACTTGAACTGCATGATCATGGTGTCAATCTTTATAGGTAATTCATTCAGGAAGGTCCTCGAACTCATTCCGCCTAGGATTACCAGCTACGAAAGAACCCCTGGAGGCAGGCCACCGTGATATGTCACTGTATGAAGCACTGCCTTCCCGAGCTTTCAATGAGCTCTACTGTGCACACACATTATAGAAGCTATCTAGATAAATGTTTATTGGTTCGACAGCCTCGGAAATCCTTTGCTCAGAATGAGACATGCTTAAAAGCTTCCGCAAACCGATGCTGCGGCCTGCCGAGCTTCAACCCTAGTCTAGCCAGCCCGCAGCAGCAGACCCGTGGTTCTTCCTCAATATAAAGTTAGAATTTCCCATATACTAGACTCACGAGAAGTTAAAATTTACCAATATCGAGCAGGGACCAGAACAGCCCTTGAGCTAGACTTTACATACAGAAAAGCACGAACATGTGCCCGCTGGTCTCTCGATGGAAGTGCGTCAATTTACAGAAATATATGAAAATTATTCCCTTGGCCAATCAGGAATGTAACAGAGCGGATTATTTTGCATTGATGTATTCTCTCTGTCGCTGGCACCTGAGCATCGCTTATGAATCCAACTGTCTAAACCCTAGCCGTAAAGCACTATACTGTCAGTATGAAGAAGAAAAGCAAATGTGAAAGCTTATGGATACGTAAGCCGCTCTGCTGTATCTCTAGTGGCTGTAGCATCTAGTTCGCTATCCTGTCCTGCTTATCCCCTGAAGTACCTGTCGGTAGGTAGTCTTTTTGTCAGTGTAATAAGGGTGCTAACTAGCTCCTATCCATATTTCTAGCTGTCCCTCCACACGTCGGTGTCCACACCTGGTTCCAGCTGTTGATGTCTTGTTCACTCGTGATTCCACCTCCCGAAAAGCGAGCTGAGTAATTTTGCTAGTGCCCAGATTCCGTACCGTAGAATATTCCCTACTGATGAGAAATAGCCTGCTTATAGTCCTGTTTGCCCTGTATCACCGGGATCAACTTGTCAGGCATGATGCACCTCGAGCCAGCATACAACGGGTACTAGAGGAGAACATGCCTCGAGCTCGAGAATTCCTTCCAGCAGTGGCATTAGTTCGTGAGCCGAACACCCTCAACCGGACCTACAGCCCTGACAACCTTCCTGAATATATTTCTATCACTCAATTCCCCAGCTAAACGTTCCGCATGCTCCTCATCACCAGCCAAGAACAAACACGTCGTCCCTGACCCAGCCATCAAACTCACAATAGCCCCAACTTCCCTCCCCATCCGCAAAGCCACTCCAATATCAGGGTCCAACTCCTCCGCCGCTTCTTGGAGATTATTATTCAAATAGGGAGTTAAATGACGAAAGGGGGTACTTCCCCAGTTAATCCCCAAGCATTTCTCAAGCTGCTCACTCTGACTCGATAATACCTCCCCAGCCTCTATCCTTCTAGCGATAAACTTATCCGACCTCTCAAACACAAGCTTCGTCGACAACCCCCTCGGCATTATCCCCAGCACCCAGTGCCACGTCCGCATTGACTCGGTATCAACATCCACGGGAATAACTGGTTGATGATACCCAGTCCCTATCCCAACCAGCCCACGGATAAAAAAAGGTACATCCTCCCCAATATGGGCCCCAATATCCATTAATTGCTCGTTATCTAGCCCCGTCTTCCAAATATGATTGCATCCAACCAATGCAGCCGCCGCATCGGCACTCCCTCCACCCAGACCCGCTTCCGTGGGGATGGACTTGACCAAGTCGAAGTGCAACGCTTGGTGTGAGATGCCTGAGAAATCAGCGAGGCGTTTCGCCGCCTTAATGACGAGGTTGCGGGCATCCGCTGGGATACGATCGCTATCCATTCCAGACACGGTCATTGTGAATTCTTGGGGATCCTGGGATGGCGAAATGGTCATGGTGTCGTAGAGGGAGATGGCCTGGTAGACCATTGTGATGTCGTGGTAGCCATCTTGGCGGAGAGCGCCGGCGTGGAGGTAGAGGTTGAGCTTTGCTGGGATCTGTAGGGTGATTGGGGTGAAGTGGTTGATGTCAGGTAGAGCCATTGTGTTGTTTCATATATGTGGGGTGTGAGTTAGAGTTGGAAATTCTGGGTGGCCTGGGAAGCTGATAAGGATAAGGCAAGCTGGCACGCGACAGAACTTGCGGTCAGTGATAGTGGGGGATGTGCTTGAACTCTGGATATATCACTGCACTAGTCAGATCGGGAGCCCAAGGACTGGTACATTTGATTACCTTGTGGGTCCTCATTCCACCTAGTGAGGCGATAGTGGTAAAGATCTACAGTGTTTGGTCTGAGCTGAACTGTGGGGCAAGGAACACTCGTGAGTTGTAGGTTGGGCTTAACTTCCCATTACCACATATAAGACTGAGCCGGACTGCCGATCCCCAGTGTGTTTTGTTAAACTTTAATTTCGTCCTCAGCTTGCATGCGAACGCTACGTGCTACGAAACAACCTTGTACAGTAAAGGCTGATAGTGTCCCCCTAGGTCCAATGTCCTCAACGCACCCAACCTTCGGCACCGTTCTCGTCGCCGCAGGAACAGGTACACGAGCAGGAAACGCCAAATGTTCCAAAGTATACCGCGAACTTGCCGGAGAGACTGTAATATCCCGTGCTGTGCGAGCCTTTCGTGCCTGGGATCCCGGCCATCCCATTGTAATTGTCCGACATGAAAATGATGCGGCACTCCTTGCGCATGCGATTGAAGGAGCTGATGCACGGGTATACGAGACAGTTGGCGGGGCCACGCGACAGGCGTCTGTTCTGGAGGGGTTGAGATTCTTGTCGTCATTGGAGCAACCCCCGTCGCATGTTCTGATCCATGATGCGGCGAGACCGTTTATATCGTCGCCTTTGTTAGACAAAATCCGAGACACGATGCGTGAAGAGCCTGATATCGGAGTAATACTGGCCATTCCAGTTTCCGACACAATTAAGTCCGTTGATGAGAGTGGCTTAATTTCCAGTACAGTACCGCGAAAAGGTCTGTACCGTGCGCAAACGCCACAGGCATTTTCGCTACCCACTGCACTAAAGGTTCACGAACAGCTTGCCGATGATACAAATATCGAGTATACAGACGATGCCTCGCTCTTTGAGCAGGCAGGCCTATCCGTCCGTGTCATACAAGGGGAAGAGAAGAACATGAAACTAACGTATCCGACGGATTTCGAGCAAGCGGAGCGAATCCTTCAAGCAAAGCCTCGATTACCAGAAGTTTCTATTCCCGATGTCCGTGTTGGGCATGGTTATGACACCCATCGACTCATTCCTGGGACACAAATCACCCTCTGCGGTGTCAAACTCCCCCATACCTCCGGACTGCTGGGCCACTCAGACGCGGATGTGGGCCTTCATGCTGTAACGAATGCGTTGCTGGGCACAATTGGGGCAGATGATATCGGAAGTCATTTTTCACCATCAGATCCGAAGTGGAAAGGTGCTTCGTCGGATCAGTTTGTTCGACATGCCAGGAAACTTGTCCGTGATGCTGGTGGCGTTATCACCCATGTCGATGTGAGCTTAATATGTGAACGGCCTAAAATTGGTCCACATCGGGATGCACTCAAAACGTCTGTGGCTCGTATACTTTCCTTAGATAAGTCGCGCGTGTCCATTAAGGCTGGGACGAATGAGAAGGTGGGCTTTGTGGGAAGAGAAGAGGGCATCGTCGGGTTTGCGACGGTAACGGCTGTGTTTCCTGGCGGCGTCTCGCAGGCCGAAGTAAATTCTGATTACGATACTACCTACTAGCAATGGTTTGCCCAATGGTCACTGGGGAGGAACGTTGACCCTAATATTTATACTGTTTGAACTCTTTGATAGAGGCTTTGAGGATGGATGCCTTTGAATATCCCTTATAATAACTCACTGAACATTCTTCTTTGCTCCTATAGACTACTCCTAATCTTATAGGTTAGTACATCCCCGACTCCACTACTGGGTATGTGCCGTTGTGCCTTCAGTTGGGCTGTAACCACCTGACTTGGATTGGGAGTTGACTGGAGATAATACAATCCTAACGAATTAGACTGAATGTCAGTTTCAACTGTTTGTAGTTCGAAATCAACAGTGCAATCATTGATGATCCTAGGATGGGGGTAGGAATCCATTTTTGATTCAATCTTGTCTAGCAGATTCCAAACCCTACAACTAGTGTTACTATTAAATAGAGGCCTGGACCAGATAGTCTCCTCCCTTCGAAGCTTTTCCTGCAAGGAACAGAAGTGTAGTATCTAGAGTGAGAGTTCTAGTTTCACACTTGACTTCACCATTGTTGTGATCAGCAATAACCATAAAACGAGATCCAGGACAGCTAGAGCTTACCGGTAGGCCCAGCTAAGATGGTCTGCTTAAGTATGGATGAGTAGACGGGAAGCCTTGTTCTTGACACTTCTCTGTCGTATATACTGGTAAAAAGGGGAAAGAGAATGAAGAGAAAAAGAAAAGAAAAGAAAGGGGCTAAACAGAAAATGAATAAATAGACATCGTACGGGTTTCTCCGGGTCCACTGACAGAGTATCATGAGGGTGTCGAACATTATCCTCTTTACTAGAAGCGTCTTCCCTTACCTCTTCTCTGCAAGAGCAGCGCGTAGGTCCCGATTCTCTTTGAGAAGACTATAACCACTTTCTACAATCATTTCGCACCCCTTGATGAGCTTATCTACCGCAGTCTGCGTAGAAGAGCTCCCTCCCTCACTCTGTCCTGTCTCCAATTCTTTGAACGTAGAGAGCAGCGTTTCCAATCGCTTGAGGTTTTCAGTTGATTCTAAATACGGGTGAGTTGAGTGACCTCTAGGTGGCGGAAGAGCGAGGCGTTGAGGGCCGGGCTGGCCTGTTTCAGAGTCCGGATTAGTCGAGGGCGATTCAGTTTCTCCATTAGCACCCCCAACGACTGTATTATAGACCAGGCGAGAATAGCTTCGTCGAGAGTAGATATCTTTCAATTCCACTCGTCGTTTGAGGAACATGTATACCCAAGTTCCACCAACGGTCTCATTGATTGGAGTGCCGCGCTTGGCAAGAATGGTGTTGGCCATTGCTTCAACCTGCGCCCGCGAGGGGGCAGTTTGATTCTGTTCAATCGCTGATAATGTCCATTGTACCAGCGCATCCTCTTCTTCCTTGGTCATTCGGTGACAGTTCGCCCATTTTTTTGGCCGAAAGGTAACCCCGTTCATCCTGTTGCGTAATGTTGTTGACGGCACTCCATATTTCCTAGCTGCCTCACGTACTGAGGAGAATTTGCCCTCTTTGACATCTGCAATGGCTGCTTGAATCCTTCGTTCCTGCTCTTCCATCTCTGGTAGAGGCTTGAGTTTTGGTCTCATTACTGGCGGCATGGTTGCTGCTTGCGCTGCTGGCAACTCCGAGAATTGGGAGGAGAAACTAATTCGGAGCGGGCGGCTCACGGGCAACTCCACGGTGTGTCACATGACATCGGCCCGACCGGGTAGGCGAGCCAACCCTATCCTTCTCAGTAGAATCCATCCAAGTTCTGTCAACGGTGGAAATGTGACTTATTGTCCTAGGTTCTTGACTTATTTTTTATTTATCTAAAGCTAGCTTCTTCTTAACTACTAGATATTATAGAATCCACTTTCCAAATTATTTAAAGTTACGAGATGAAATCTCTTGCTAATAGTAATATATTCTCTATTTTAACTAAAATATATAATGCCGGAAAGAAGTGCCGGGCCGCCCCGTTGGAACACAGCGAGAAATTTACCTGCTAAGTTTAGTGTGACTTTTCTAGAGCAACAACGGTGTTCATCGGCTAGATGCCGGATGCTATACCAGTGCGAGTGAGTCCACATCAGAATCCTGTTTCTGGGCCTGCGTGACCAACTAATGTTATGGACAGCGCCAACATGCAAAAAAGACAGGTGAATGATAATGTGTCGGAGGAAGCCTGGGCCCGAAATGTTTACGCAATCTGCAATTCCTCAAGGGATAGATCATAAACCAGAGACTACCAGGGATGTCACCAAAGAGTACAGTCCTCAAAAGTCGAATCTTCTCCCTTAGGCAAGGAAATGGTACGGGACCTCGGGAGATTTGTGTTCCTTATTCTGACGACTCATGTTGTCAAAGATTGCAAGTGCTCTCCTGTCAGTCACATTCGTTCTCTGTCTATGCATATACATACAAACATACCTACATACAATCTGAGATGGGCAGGTATCATCCTCGCAGCCTGAGGTCCACGAGCACTCAGACCACGACTTGGTGGAGGGGTGGTAGTACAACAGGCTGACTGATATCCCAAATGACACCTAGCGGTGAAAGTGGCCTCGTTACTCTCACAACCGCCCTTGCATTTGCAATAGTTGTGGAAGCCGCGCCACTGACAAGTGAGCAGATCCTCCGAGGTCAGATAGCACAGGGTTTGCGTCTGCTTCGAGCCGCTCAGGCACTCGGTGGAATCCAGCATGATCCTTTTCTTTTAGTCCTCACGCGTAATCTTGGTGAAGCCATTGGGACACGTCTCTCCACAGTTGATAAACCGACAGACGCTGTCCTGTGACGGGGTGGTGGTAGTGCTGCTTCTGGCGGAGGTCTTCTCGGATACCGTCAAGGGTAACCCGGTGGTCGTGCTGACATCGACTTCATTCCCCAGAACGGCGGCCAGTCCATTGGAGCTATTGATGCAGATATCGGCCCCGCAGAAATCTGGCCTCATGCCACAGACTCCATACTTGTCACAGCACCCGATCTCGCAGGGTTGGGTGGCACTGCAGGAGGTGTACGCCAGGACGGATGGGAGGGCTTCCTGCGACAAGCACACAGGCCACGCCTGCTAACATAAGGGTGATAGATGACGGGGATGACCAGGGAAATGGTGGTGGAAATCAAGAAACCAGATAAGAAAGAAGAAGTGAATTACTGAGAAAGGAGTGACAAGGGGAAAAAGAAAAGTTACTGAGGGAGAGAGTGTAATCTAGTCAGTGTCTGCACGTGGTATAAACTTGTTGAGTCTCAGAGCTTAAATTGGGGTGGTAGCGGGGTGGATTATGTATCTATTCATCTCTCTCTCTTCTCTCGGCCTTCTTTGAGAACTATAGTGAGTGGTTTCGGGTCTTCCAGCAGTGTGCATTGATAGGGTATTTGTTCATCGAAGCATATCGTAAATCTATTATTTTTGAGACAAAAAAGAATGGTAAGGCTATCTAAATCAGGGAACTGCCACACTAGTAGCAAGTTAACCGCTTTCGTGCGGGCGTTTGATGAGCTACAGTAAGACCTGCATATAAGCAAATCCCATATAGGGAATATCCCCGGTATAAGCAATCTACCAGCCTGTCTCCTATCGTTTTCTTTATAGAATTGCAGGAAACCTCGATATAGAGAACTTTTAGTACACTACTCTGTCTACATTTTTAGAAGGATTTATATAGTGATTTTAATATAAGGAATACCTCGTTATAAGGAATTTAGGTAGTCAGCTCAAACCCTTGCTTATATCCAGGTGTTACTGT
The DNA here is from genome assembly GCA_009193505.1 of Aspergillus transmontanensis. Taxonomy (NCBI): domain Eukaryota; kingdom Fungi; phylum Ascomycota; class Eurotiomycetes; order Eurotiales; family Aspergillaceae; genus Aspergillus; species Aspergillus transmontanensis. The sequence continues at coordinate 79,543 of ML738306.1, forward strand.
ATGTTTGAAATTAGTAGACACCTCCAGTCTTTGGGTTAGTCGTGTTAGCGTGGGTTCATCGGCCATATGGCCCCAATAACAACGCTCAGAGAAAAGGAACGACGCGGTAAATATATCGGGGCTCCACCTCGACCCATGGTTCCAACGGAGCCGCGGAAGGCCGGCAACAGCTCTAGCTACTACTAGGCCCCTCCCCTTTTCCCACCACCTTGGCTAGTTGTTCCTTTCTCCTGTAGCATATAATCTCTACCAGTTTTCATCTGCACGATAGCTTTGCCTTGCCCCCATATCAGGAACGACAGTCCGTTATGCTTCGCCGTCATGTTGACTGTCGATGTTGGCCTCGGCAGGGGGGAAGTCGGATGACAATAGGAGTATGGATGACGATCGGTGCCCAATGCTCAAGAATAGAGTGCCAAGGCCAGATCTATGTGCCCGGCTTCATACCGGTGCCAATAGCACGTACATCTAGCAAATCAAGAAATAGAATGGAATGACTAGTGGAAATGGTTTTATAATAAAGTTTTAGCCATTGGTATCTCGTATCCACGTTATGTTCCGTAGGCTGTTACCACAATGAGGCAAGATCATGCTAGCTTGGTTTTAGCAGTCCGCGGGAAGGGGACTGCGTACGTGGAGCCAGTGAGAAGGGCAACAGAAGCTCGGATGCGTATTTCAGCCTGATGCCACCAGGCCCAGTCATAGGGCAAGGCGGGGCTCTGCTTAACGGCTGGACCGGAGGTTATCCAATAGTGGTTCGCCGGAAGATGTGGAATGCAATCCGAGTTGTTGATGTTATTAACTAATGTGGGGAATTGGCGCGACTGGCGCGGCGGATGAGCACGCTCTTGCTACGCGCCCTCCAATGACCCGACATGCGCTATGGGACTCGATAACGGAGAAGTCGTTGGGTGGATCGTACCAAGGACAGTTCAAACATTTTGTCCGGCTGAAGTAGGCAGTGACAAGAAGCGTGCTGTGTTTTCCTTTCTCTATATGAGAAATGAGACGACAAATAGCTCTAATGAGTCTGAACAGTGTCCTTTACCACTTCCTCTTCTTACCTATGGCATTTGAGGCAATTGATGAACGCCGCACGGTGTTCTTACCGCGTCCCTCCATGCGGAATGGTCGGTATGACTTCGATGGACAGACAATGCGGGGATAGCCTCGCCCGACGCGTGAACTATCATGTTTAGCGTACGGGGGCCACGGCATCGTACTGGCCGGTGAGAATACGGTACTCGAGTCACGCCCCTCTCTCGATGGTTCTATTTGACGAGGTTTACCATAAATGTCTGCTCGAGATAAGGTATATATTGGCGCAACACGAAGTGCATCTGCACGGCCTACAATTGACTAAGGTCATGGCGTGCTTTGACCCTGTTGACATATCACAACGTGGACAACAAATGGTGGCTATTCAAAGAGTTCACTAATCACAAATGCGTGATAGGAGAGCGCAAATCTAGAGACTAACGCAGCTAGGACACTTAGAACGAGATTTAGATCCGTACCTACCCAATGGGAATTGCTTCTCGCTTTATGAGATACCCGAACCTGGTGCATATCACCATGCAATGAGCGAGACGCCAGTATCTATGTGTCCTAGGGATATAATCCCTGTCTGATTAGGCACCACTACCGCCTAGCTCTAGGCCGGGTCCCCAACAACCCCCCCAACCCCTCACAAGGCCACAGAGACTCATGAGCTATATAATAATGAATAACGCCGTGCTGTTGAGCATGCTGAACCCTGAAGCCTTCCCACTTTTCCTTCTGGCCTTACGGAATTACGTAATATTCATCATCCTTTCGTGGCAATGTCTACACCTCAAAGGTCTAGTCCTCCCAATGAAGAAGGAGTATGTGAACCATTACCCCGTCTAGAGGCTTTCTTGAAAATCCACTGACTTCGCTCAGCGAATGGTCCAACTGCCTGTCGATCCCCAACGTGGCATAGGGCTTGCAACACTTACTTATACACGTAATGGTCATATAGAAGAAGGTCGAAGATTCTACTTCCAAGACGATCGCACAATCCCTGCTGAGATGGTTGCCCGTCTGAACAGAAGCCAGGAGATCAACAGCCAGGATTGTATATGCCACAACCCCCCAGACCTAACTAAACAAGTAACTGATGACGGTGCAGTGAAAGATATCAGCAGCGAATGCTCACTGTCTGATGACGGCGAGTCACAGGAACAGCCCACGGAGACTTGTCATTGTTACCGGGATACTGAGATCGACGAGTCCTCTCACGTCTTTAATGGAGATATGGTTGATGGCATGAAAGCCCCAAGGGTGCGGAAACATCATATGCGGGGAGGCTCGGTGAAGGGAAAGAGCAAGCTGGTTAATGGTGACCTTGATAGACATGCCTTTCTTGCTTTTTTCTGTCAAGATTAATACAGCAGTTTCCGTTTGGCCTCCCATGGTAGATCATGATATGTTGGTCTTGCTGCCACTGGTGCATATAGCTAGTCCTGGGTGACTATATTTCACCTATGGGGTTACATTGTCTATTCCGAGGCGACCATCTGCTATCTGTAGCGACGTACAGCGAATACAAAATACACATGAACCGGGAAGGCATACTAGGCTTATAGTGGATGGACCGGAACCATACGGATATTAATCCTGTTTCCATTTCTTTATAATCTTCTAAGCGACTTATATATTTGGCGAAGGTATTCCTGGTCCGACTGTTGTCGCGGGCGCCCCAGTGCGAGTGTGGCTGCTTTATTGCCTGTGAGAAGCGTGATTCTATACTGTTTCGGCACTAGTAGCATCCTCAACGCGTTTGCCATTGCTGCCAGCTCCCCAAAGATAGATTCTGCTCTGATCTTGCACCAAGCATCACAGAGAAGCATTTTCAGTTTCTGCTTTCTATACTTGGGCGGCCGCTTCTGGACAACTCCTCCTAATCCTACCACCCCATTCCGTGCTGAGCTGCTCACCGCGATCTAAATAGTGGTATAGTGTCTCCGGATAGCAGTGTCACCATATATGCTCTTTGATTGTTTCAGTAATCCTAAGCTGAAACTGGGCTAAACTAAATTCAGAAGGGAATGGAATAATGATTCTCCCGAGCGTGGAATTTGTCCCTTGGTATGGAAATATCCAGATTGAGTGGCAAGCTATCTATATTATAATTACGTAGGAATGACTGGAGAGTTTGTATCTGGAGGAAAGAATTTTATATTAATCTCAGCTATTCCCGGCCCTTCTTTTGCAAAGAGACTAGAAAATACGAATGTGAAATACAAAGAACGTTGATTACATGATATAAATTCCTATGATAACGATCTGACTATTCTGATACCCGAGACTCGAGAATGATTATAGCGTCATAGACTGTATCAATAAAAAAAATGAACGATACTCAGTAGGGAGCCACAGCAGATTCTCGCCTCCTAAGGCGACCTAAGCTTGAGTGTCTGCTGCTCCCTGCCAGTTGCTGTATCCCAGAGCTTAACCACCTCACGAATTGAACCACAACTTAGTAAGTCGCCACCCCCGTTCATAGTCCAGATCAATGTAATATTTCCAAGGACTCAAAGCCACATGAATAGCCTGACATTCCCAGTCGAAAGCGACTGTCGCGTCCGGAGTACCATTGAGTCTCTTTACCATATCGACAACCAGTATGCACCCAGTAATAATCTCAAAAACGGAGAGCAAGGAAAGGACAGCAATTGGTCCTGGATCTGCCCATCGTAGCGTTCTACGAGGCGATAAGCTCGGACTCTTATCTCTCAAGAAACACGCAATGACCATCATGAAGAGAGGCGAAAGGGCCAGTAGTGTCAATGCGAGGAAGATTAACCCGATAGCGATAAGTGGGTCCGCATTCCGATATGAGGGTTGAAACCCAAAATCAACGAAGAGCCAATTGCGTGAGCAGATCTGTGTAGCTGAGCAAGTCGAAGTTCCGGGTGCAGCGTCGACTTGAGACTGCACGCAATCGTAGCTTGGATTCGGCGCACGCATGCCCCAACCAGTAGCCGTAGTAAGGGAGGGAAGGTTGATATGGATCACGTACCACGAAGCAATCCACTGGATGACCGCTAGGATGTAAAAGATCCCCCGTGCAACATTTTTCCCACGACGGTTGGTTCCAAAGGCACAAGAAAATGGATGGTATCTGAACAGGCCGGCATATTTCCAGGGGATTACCCAGCCAACTATGAAGGGTGTGGCAGCGCTCTCTGGCGCGGCAGCCAGTTTACCAAATGACACCCACCACCAGGTGAACGAAACTAGATCATAGCCAATAAAGAGCCAACTGTACCAGTGTACCTCACCGAGCCCTTTGCAAGGCTTATTTCTCGGGCTGTATAACGCTTTCTGCTGTAACAAAAGCTGAAACAGTGATCCTACTAGAAAGCCAGCACATGTGGCCCAGCTAGTGAGGAGAGTCGGCCACATGGCCGAATCGCGTGGAGTAGACGGAATGACCTTGTAGTCATTGAAGCAGCTCACGGCTTCGCACCAGTCCGGGCTGTTGTCCTCGTTGAATACCGCGCTACTGCGGAGGTACCCAAAGCCAGCAATAGTGCTGCTATTCAGAGCGACCCGCATAGCGGTACAGTTTGTCGTGGATCCTGGTGCACTATAGCATTCCTCGAATCGGGTGTTTTTGTAGAGCGCGTATTCTGGGCTGTCGGACCTGTAGCTGCCAAAATTGGGGGATTTCACAGCAAACACTACGGTGAAAGCTATCGCGACTCCCGTGAAGCTGACAATTAGGAAGAAGGCAGTCCCTATAATTCCCCAGATGGCATTTCGCTTCCTCTTTTCGTTCATCTTCTTAGGTATTGAAGGGAATTTGCAATTGGCGACATCACCTGAACAAACATTAGTGGTTACGTATTTTGAGGGGCAGTAGAGAGTGAAGGACAGCAACATACGTTCGCCATCAGCTGTGTGATTATACGGGAGTTGGCCATACTCATAGTCCGTTAACCCTGTTCGCAAATTAGCCAGTCGCGGCATGGTGAAGAGGCTGGATGGCTATTTTGGCTTAGAAGCCGTAAGTCGGAGTTACGAAGTATATAAAGGATTCATTTTCAAAGTCTGCCACAGTCAGAGTTGAATGGCATGTCCAGCGCGGCCTTGACAGACCAGAATGTGCTATTCATATTTAGTTTGCAGCTCGTATATGCATGCGCCTCATCAACACCTCCGTGGAGCGATGCAGCCCAATCCTTAACGCCAAATAAGCCAGGGTCAATTCGCTGGCGTCCAAACATTTCAGCCGCATGCCATCCGAATGATTGCTTTTGCAGAGACGAACTGCTTGCTCGTGGCACTCCCACCCGCACCACTTCTCATTGTGCGTGGGTTATCGTGTGGAACAACTATGTATAAAGGTATGGAATGATCAAATATTACTGGATTGGCCTGCTGTGGTTTCTGTGGACTTGGCTAGTGGAAATCGTTCAAGAAATGAGAGGTCGCCCCTTCTCAACCAGGGTTGTGCGACTCTAAAGCGGTGATCACCTGTTTCTTCACTAGGCTAAACCAACTTAGCTGCTAGCGCGGGCATGTGGCGTGCGGTTTTACGGCCAGAAGTCCACCTGTGTGAGAATCAGGGTGAGAATCAGGGTGAGATTCTCACCCTTGGTCGCCCACTGACCCTCTCAGCTGATCTCCGGTCTCATATTATTGGATTGCTTCGATCCACCTAGACCACGGTCTCTTGGCATAGCCTTCTGTGGTTGTCAATCATAGGCGTTAATATGATAAACTGGGGAACCCACGGTCTCTCCCGTAACGGGCCGTGCCTTGGGAATAGGGCTTTGTGACGTGTCATGTAGCAAAGGTGCAAATCATCAGGTATCAATAGCCGCTATAAAAAGATACTGTAATCACGGAAGCTCCAGTGGTTGGTTGATACACTTACCCCCCAAGAAGTTTGAACACCCAAATTTTAATAATTAATATTTTGCGGCCTTGACCTAGAGCCGGTTTGGGGTGTGTTTGGGGCCGGTTTCACAGTTAAACCGTACCACTCTAATCTCAATCATAGATTCAGAGGCTAATTTACTGTCTAAAGTAGTCGGCTTTGCTGAGCAATTACGGATTGCCTCTGAAATTGATCCCGGATCGCTCCGGCGCACTGGTTCAATGCTCCGGGAGCGTTCAGCATATATATATACTCCTGTCTTGCCCCACGCTCCAGGAGTAATCACTGAGCAAATGGGGTTAATGTTAAATATGGTCCGGTTAGTCAAAACGTAGGAAAGACAATCAACCTCTACCGAGATCAACCGATTCGATTCAGCACGATTCCACATATATATATCTCATATATCTGTGCATATCGAGCCGGTGAGGTTCCCTAGAACACCCATCCTGGGAGAATATCGTTCGTAATAACGACTTCGCTGGGAGTGCGATCAATATGTATTCAATATGCCGTGCTATATGTCATATACAATAGGTAGTGAAGGCGATGCCGGCGATGGCAAGTCCGGGTAGGATGAGAACGAATATAACTTAAGACCAGGATATACTACCACAATGACTCAGGTAATAAATGAGACACTACTAAACATAGCTGAATTATCGATATAGGCAAGAATTTACCTACAGTTGCTGTTGAAGTTAATATACCACTGAGCCCACCAAGCTTCACAGTCGGTTGATGTGAAGCATCTGGTGGCTACGGTGTATCCAGAACCAAAGGTCCCTCTTCCTCTCTATATAGGGAAAGATTTAATACAGGGGATAGCGTAACCGGGTACTAGAAACACAATTTGAATTCCAATGCAAAGCACAACCATTACCTAGTAATGCTTCATGGTGGATTTCACACTATAGGACTTATATGCATGTGTTTCCCTTTCGCTTTACGATACCAGCAGTAGGGTTTGAGGGCAATGTGACGCAACACTGTCCCGTATCATGTGGTCATAGGCAACGAGAACGTACGTCGAGCATCCATTATATAGATTTTTGATACAGTACTCGAAGGAGGCAACCTAGAAGAGCCAAGATGGCTACGGGCTAGTCTACTTCTAAGATTAGACTAGAGTCCGACATATAAACTGCATTATTATTGAGCACGGCGCCTAGATAAATTAACGGGAAAGGGGCTAGATTTGAAAAGGTACCAAGGCAAGATAAGAAAAAACGTGGAAGTGGATCTCGTGGCGGATCACATCGGACTTGAATGACGCCACCACACAAAAAACCCCATGGTTCCAATACTACGAGGTACTAGTAGGGAGATATGTACTGAGTGGTTTGTGGATGATGTCCGCATATGTAACTTATGTACGGATGCAGAAAACCCAGATCTTGTGCAATTGGACTGAGTACGGGAGATAGCCAAGCGGTGCCAATAACCCTAGTGAGAATTACTGTTTCACCTGCTCAACACTATTGATGATGCTATATCGCTAACTTGTTACGGATTACCGGAGATTGATCCCGAGGCACAACTGCCGTGATTCGATGAGAAAGATTAGGACCCACAATCTTCTGCCGGTAGTCTGCAAAAAGTCGCTTATGTACTGATTGATAATGCACACTTGCTCCACTTTCATTTCCATATCCGTGGTCCGAGTGGGCCAAGAATGCCTCTAAACCCTATTCAGCAGAAAATCTCGAGTACCTGAGGGAATTCACATCGGCTAAACGAAAGGAGATGGAAAGGGTCGCGTGGGATCCATCTATCGCAATTAGCATCGTGGATCCTAAAACGTTTACCCGAATCCAGCTTTTGAGTAATAAAAATCGAGGATGACCAATCCACACTGGTGGCTCCACGCCACTCACCTTCATATATAATACCGTCTACAGTCGCTACAGCGTGTTTTGCAGTTCTCATCCCTTGGCATTTGGACACTTACGTCTATTGTTCAACATGAGGTTCCTTCGCGCAGGGGCTTTGGCAGCCTCGCTTTCCGCCGCCTCCGCCTTGAAGAACAACACCTACGACTATATTGTTGTGGGCGGTGGTCCCTCCGGTATCATCACAGCAGAGAGATTCGCCGAAGCGGGCAAGAATGTCCTACTCCTCGAACGAGGTGTCGGTCCCACCGTCAGCACTGGCAACAACGAAACGCTGAGCTGGAACCGTACCTTGACCCCCATCGACGTTCCTGGACTGTCGGCGGATATTGCCAACCTGGACGTCTGGAATCAGTACATGTGTACTGACACCGACGGAACTGCGGCCTGTGTGCTGGGCGGTGGTGTCACCGTCAACTACATGGTCTTTGTCCATCCCCCTGACCATGATTTCGATGACAAGTGGCCCCAGGGATGGAAATGGGAGGATGTCCAGCCCGCGTCTCAGCGTCTGTACCAACGCAATCCTGGAACCACCCAACCTTCTGCCGATGGCAACCGTTACGACCAAGGTCTTTACAAAGTGCTCTCCAAGTTCTTCAACCAGCTGGGTTGGAGGTCAGTCGACATGATTGCAGCTGCGAATGAGAAGCACCAAATCTACAGTTACCCCGCTTGGAACATCGTGAATGAGAAGCGTGCTGGTCCTGTTCGTACCTACCTGCCTTTGGTGAAGGATGCCGACAACTTCACCCTGCGCCTGAACTCTAAGGTCAACCGCCTCGTCAGGTCCGGCAGTGAGGTGACTGGCGTTGAGGTTGTTGACGCGGTCACTGGAAAAACAGAAGTGGTCACCCTTGCTCCCCATGGCCGTGTGGTTTTGGCGGCTGGAGCGCTCTCTACCCCCCGGGTGCTCTTCAACTCCGGTATCGGCCCTAAGAAGCAGATCGAGACGGCCAAGAAGAGTGGTGTCGCCGTTCCGCCGCAAGAGGAATGGATCGACCTGCCTGTCGGTGTCGGACTCAAAGACCACCCCATCTTCACCATCAATGTAGACACCGGTGCTGATTTCGGCCTTCTTGACTACGACAGCATTGTCAACGGCTCCGACACTAGTGACATTAACCTGTACCGTCAGAACAGCGGAGTCCTCACCCAGGGCAAGCACCGCATGATCTTCTTCACTTCTAACCAGGTCAATGGACACACCCGGTACTACCAGGGATCCTGTGCGCCCGCCGATGAGGGTGTCGTCTCAATCACAGCCTACATGACCCACGGTCTGACTTCTGAGGGCCTCCTCGGTCTGGACGAGAAGGGCAACACCGTGATCGAGCAGTCGCCCTACCTGACTACTGCTGATGACCGCACCGCCGCAAAGCTCTTCATCGACCAGATGCTGTACGACATTACTGACTCATCCACTGGTTTCAAGTTGCAGGGCAACACTAACACCTCTGCCATCCTTGCTTCGCCGTCTGTTGGTGTTCACTATGTCGGCACGGCCAAGATGGGCACTGACGACGGACGCAAGAACGGTACATCCGTGGTTGACACCAACACTAAGGTGTATGGCATGGACAACTTGGTAAGTTGGATTGTAAAGTGGTTATCTGTACGTGCTGCTAACTGTTGTAGTATGTTGTTGACGGCAGTATGCACCCTGATCTCCCGACGGGAAACATCCAGGCCACCATCATGGTTGCTGCCGAGCATGCTGCTGCTAAGATTCTTGCCCAGCAATAAGCGGTTTCTACCATGGAAACAATGTCTGTCTAGTGAAAGGACCTTTTTACTACAGATGGAAATAGTCAGCTTTTCTTTCGTCACGTAAAGTTGTCTTTGTATTAATAGAACGAAATAGAGCATTTTTCATATTCTGTACATAATTATATCTCTTAAAATATACTAGATTCTACATTTTAATGTCTGTATTGTTTGTCGGCCATAGTACTAGGGGCTACCATCTCTTCAGTAAGTCGATCCGCTATTTGATCGGCAGCAAGGCCGGCGTGGTGTGCTTTCACCCTCTGTCTAGCAGTGGACTTACTATCATAGAACCAAATAATATCTCTAACATACATCCCGGTACTCAAGAATTCCTTAATCATTCTTTCTGACCAGCCATACTTAACGGGGAAGGTTTAGTATCCTAGATACCGTAGTAAACTGGACTAGGGCATCAGTCACATCCAGCTAATAATCACTCTCCAACGTTCTTGCACGACATTTTTGCATCATCTACCCAGAACCACAATCCATTCCAGTCCAGTTTCGGGAATGATATCCCATCACCAAGCTCTCCTCCTACTCTTATCACACCAGTCTTGCCCGCTATATCAACCTTTACCGATCTCCATTCATTATTGTCGCTGCCTACCAATCCATTCTCCTTCCAACTTTCCGACTGGGGTATTGGCGGCATCACAATCTCGAGATTCATCGGAACATAGTTCGTGGAAATTGGAAAGAGGGGTCTTGAAATCAATGGAATGGACTGTAAATCCAATGAAACAAATGGTTGTTCCGGAGTATCAGGGAGTGAGACTTTGATCTCGCGATACGGCGGATATTGACTGTCGGACGGAATAAATTCGAATTTTGCCAGCTGGAGGATATATAGTCAGTAAGTCCCAGGGAGTACAATCAGACCCAGCTCTAGAACGAATGGGCGGTGCTCACTGTCTTCGGTATATTCCAATTCTTTCGGCCTGGAGACTCATTGCACATTCTGGATTAGCTCGCTCACGTAATCAATCGACGCGGGGAAGTAGACTGCGCACCATTGTAAATTGAGTCTAGCGAGGACACATATATCCTGGTTATTCTGTATCTCTTTACCGATTTGTCTTGGCGGGGGTCTTGGAATACTCCCGGTGCCCACAAGATCTCGTCATATGGCCCTAAACTCGCAAAAAAAGTGAACATCTTATTCCCACTCACAGGATGGCTGGGAGTGATGCCTACCAACAGGAGATTCCAGGTACCGAACTATCATGCACAAACTGAATCCTCCTTCGAATTTGCCAGTCTTTTCAGGATCCGAGAATGGTGCAGATGCTTCCATATCACCATATGAACCCTGTGGCAGGCCCTTTGCTCGGTTGGCTCTTGCAAAGGAGAAGAACACTTGTGCGCGGATATTTTTCCATGGGGATGGAGCTTGTTTGAATTTTCTTTCCTCCGTGTCTGAGATTTCATGACTTTCGTCCATGATCGTATTTGCTGCAGGCTCGTAGCGTAAGAAAGGAATAGTAAGTATATAAGTTGAGTCGAGCCACTGTCTATCTTGCTCTCAGTGAGGCATATATAAACTTAGAGGTGAACCATTGGACAAATAGAGGTCTTGGGAGAGTTACCCTTCAGTGAGTATCTTTTCATCTACGCGCCCACCTGCAACCTTTCGACCAGTGACGTGTCAATATATACTCAGTGAACCATCACGCGCCCGCTTCTGCAAGGGGTAAATCAATCCATTACTTAAGCCGAAAGGAGCTGTCTTCCGTCACCACTGCAGATGCTATGCAGGGCATCTAACCCATGCTTAGACCGCCCACCAATCATATTTCGGGTGGCTGGTCGTTCATCGATCGGGATACTACCTAAGGCTAGGTTTAAAGCCAATGAACCACCTGGATAAAGTACTCTTCTTTATTCACCTCAGCTAGGTCCTCGACGGCCTACCTAATTACTCCACTAACTTTGTTGACCTCCAATGGCAGAGGATAAGACATGACAAATAGGTGAACATGGAAATGGCCCACCGCTGTGCGCTGTACCCAACCCGAACCCGCGCCACTATTAATCTAATAGCCAGAGCAGCTTCGGGGCGCGCCCGAATGGGTTCAGTCTAGCAGGGAACCCGTACCACTCTAGTCGTCTATGGGTAAATAGCCTAGGCATGCTCGTCTGCTATTCTAATATTTTCCCTGCAGTCTGCCAATATTAATCTATGAACCTAAAGTAGCTACAGGGTGTGAGGCAGGCGTGTGGATGGTTATAGTGTGCACCGGCTTTGATACACGGGAGGAGGCATTTAACATTCCACCGGACTTTGAAATGAAAAAGAAGAGAGTTGGAGATTATTGGAACAGCGCATACAATCATAATAGGGAACGGTCCCTATTACACCAAGTTCACAAGTCAATTAACGCCTTATATCTTATCAGCAGCCGAACTATTCTAGCAGCAAGACCCCATTGTTATCCTGCAATACCGTATACGAGGCATTTGAATTCCGCCGATAGAGGCGTAGGCGTCGCTGTTCATCCTTGCCAATGAAATAAACAACTTGTGCCGGCCGTGGAACCACTGCCATTGAGACTCCTTCTGGACGATTGTTGAGAGATTTGATGTCCACGCCTCCCCAAGGGGAATCACCGTAAGAGACATTCCCCTTCAACCAGTAGTAGCTTTTCATCAAGTCATTGGCTAAGGTATTCGGCACGGCGAGCTTGACATTAACTGTAAACTGGCTGTTGCTTACCTCTTTTACTGAAAATGAGGTCAGCTGCATGTTGCGAGGAGATGAGGAATTTGAAAGATGGAGTCCTGCTTATACACTTACCAGACCAGTGATTTTGATATCCTGTGTCTTCGCAAAGAACATACAGGGGATACAGGGCGTCCATGGGATACCGCTCTCTCTGTCGAAGAAAAAAGACAAAAGGCACTTCCCGAGCATGATCCCATGTACCCTTTTGATAGCCAGCAGCAAGTGGGGTCTTGGGAACAATATCTCTTAGCAAAGGAGCTGGAGGCTTATACCACGATTTCTGGTTCACCCCAGGACGGTATATAAGATGGCGAAGACTGTCCCTGTCTTGGTAGAATAGGCGGACCTCGGCGTCATTTACCCTGTCCCCAAGAGGTAGCCGCTATATGATTGCCTTCGGGAAGCTTGATGTTGAGCTTGCTTAGATGACCGGGGATATACTCCTTGATCGGAGTATCATATATCAGTTCGTCAAGATACCCATGAGGGTTCACGAATATAATTCTAATGTAATTCTAGTTGAGGTTTTTGAATTAGCGTGTTCTGCTAGGATGTGGAAACTGAAGTACATACGGGTTGTTCAAGGCAACCAAGGGAGAATTACGCCTTGCCATTATCACTGATCTCTGTTCCCCTGTCCTAGGCGACTTTCCGTCGCTTGTACATTCCCAGATAGTCCCATGGGAATCTTGATAGTAGAGAGTAAGAACACTCTGCACGTCGGGGACAATGGCCACCGAGGGTGTCTCAAAATGGGGTTTTCCCATGCTGACCAGCGGAGGATACTCAATATCTTGAAACAAACTACCATAATCAGTAGAGCCCATTGTGTCTAGAATCTGGGTGATTGGGACGACTTTGGTAATCTGTGCCAGTCAGGTTTGTTTTGTTTAACTCTTTTATAAAAGCGGCTCACTAACCTCGGTAACTCTCCAGTTGTGATGGTCTTTCAGGGTCGGTGCCCAGGCGACTGGACTAAATGAAATGTCAGTGATCTGTATATTAAGGTAGCAGTAGCAACATGGAAATGCCTACTTAGACGCCAGGGTTGTATCACCACCTGTTGCCTCCCAGGCGAGTGTGTCCTTGTTGGACACCTCGGAACTTTTCGTATTGTTCTCATTCTGATGTTCAAATGATCCTTTGAAGGATCCTGCAGCAACAGGTCCAGATACCGATATGGCCGCAGCAACTCTCAACTTGTTCTTCACCTCAGAGATTTTGTCCTCCTCGTTCTTTTCGATATGATGAGTGCTAGTCAATCTGCCACCAAGCTTGACAGTGACTGCGAAAACCTTTCCTGTGTGTGACCTATCAGCACGCCTATAAAGTTATAGAATACAATATTTCTATAGCTTCTTCTTACCAAAGGTTTCATAGAAGTTGTAGACATCCTCAGATTTTCTATCATTCTTAATTTTCTCTAATGCTTTCTTGCACTCCTGTGTCAACTCCCAGCCTTCTTGATCAAGTTCGTCAAGGTAGAGCTCGACTCTGGGAAACTGCTATCTGTCAGTGGTTGCTGCATATCAAGCATTGAGCGGTGCCGACCTTGTACGAAATAGTAATATCTTTAGCAGCACTTGTCTCTGCCTTCTCTTTCTTTTCCGCCTTGTATCCCGAACCGCTGACTGAGGCTGATGCAGAAACAAAGGGCCCACCCCCCGAGCTGGAAATAGCGTGAATATACTGTTCGCGGCAGTTTTAAGTTGCCTAGGTACTACTTACACACTCAACTCAGCAGATCCACCATTAAACCCGAAGTCCAAAAGGGACTTTTTATGTTCCGATGCTGATTCGTCGACCGAAATGTTCGAGTTGTCGCAAATAGAAAAGCTCGGTATCAAGCTTTCGCTTTGATCTTTCTTCCCATCACCTTGTATCTTCCGCCTAAATACTATAGACGCGGGATCAGCTTCTTTGGCTGCCAGAATTAGGGAAATGGTGATTACCGGGCTTTCTTGCTCGCTGCACGTCCGGCCTTGTACTGTCACTATATATACCATGTAAGAGCCTATTGGCCCTCATAACATTATCCCAGTCTTTGCCTGTCATTTGTTCAGGATGTCTGGATGTTTGGCGAAACATGAGTATGTTTTCTATATTACACCACATCATACATGCACTTACAAGAAATCACTTGAGCCAGGCGTGGTGGCGTAATCGCTACTATTCAAGAGGTCCTTGGTGTACAGAGAGGACAGCTCGCCAAGCTTGGCCGTCATTTCTGGGTCCTGGTACAGGATCAGCAAATATACATATTAGCTAGGAGTAGGAACCATACAGTATAAGTCGGCGTCTTGCCGAGCTCTTGGACTAATTCCAGTTGTTTTGCTATGGCTTCCTTTCGACTCAGCCGGTCGTCTTTGTTCGAGCGCGTTGTCCGATTGGTGTAATATATTGTCACCCGTGCAATCTTATCGGTCTGTGACTCCTTTGGAAAAGGTTGGATGATGGTTTGAATGGATTAGATAATGATTGGGAATAAAGATATCTTGTTTCTATCTGCGATGTGAGAGCAATATATTCCTCCAAAGTAGTTTCTTCTTCTACCAAGTGAGATGTTTCTTTGAGGCAAAAGAAGGATTTGGTTGATCTATAGTAAAATATCAGCGAAATTCACCATCTATGAAATATAATAGTCCTCACAAGGCGATGACCTTCCGTACATCCCCCAAGCGATATCTGAGCAACCTTCATATTATTGACCCTCTCAAGTTCAATTTCATACTCCTCCTGTCCTGCTGGTTCTGGTCTAGTCCTCCTCAGGCTCGTCTGGCCTGCCCTCCTTTGCTGAAATAAGCATCAGTTTGGACGTTGTCTTACGTATTTTCGGCGCTGACATCGAGAGTGCATTGGTGAATTTTGCCGATGCAATACTTGCCTGTTCATTCCACTTTTGTTTTGCTTCTTCTGATGCTTTCTTTTTCCAGCGCTTAAGCAGCACAGCAGATGAAATACTATTGTGCTTTTGCGAGTCATCTCCGTCGAAGACAATATGGAATTTTGCTTCCGTAACTCCGGCCATGGTGCACTTTTTCTGTATTGTGAACTCGATTAGTAGGTACTCATGATTAATATGGGCTCACGTTGATGGACCTCTCTTCAAGTATGCCTACTGGTATAGTGAAAGGTTTACAGGATGTCAGGTATGAAGGAGAAGAAAGAAAAAAGAATTATGAGGATCTTTGCCTGGTCCATGAATATATCGATTGTGGAATAGCGGGGTAACCAAGCGATAGTCCAGATCAGCCAATATGGACGATCTCGGGAGGATTTGATTCGGCTAGCAGATCACAGTAAACAGGTGGGCGGGGGCTGGCTGAATTCGTCGGTTGCCTAATCGGATGGATTAAAGATGGATCTTGAGCTGAAAAGCCCCCATTGTTATCTCACACATGATTGGCTCTCAGGAATGGGAGTTCCTGCAGATTCAACCAGATCGGGTAAGTCTGATGCTGATCTAGAGAACCAGTTGAAGGTACTATTCCAGCTGGTTTCGCATGTGGCCCACGACAGTACACCAGAGCCGACGTGGAGGACGCTGCAAACCAGGCCCTTCAGCTGTACAATGACCCAGGTAAGGAAATGCTCAATCTCGCCTCATACTTTCATTTCTCAAGGTAGACCAAGGATGCTCATAAGTATATAGCCAATCATGCATATCCCCATAAGTTTTTGAATCTCGATAAATTCGTATTCTCTGGATGTAGCGGGCCCGATTTGCAGGAATTCCCTCTTCTACGAACGGTGCCCTGGAATGGTGGGAGCCCAGGTGCTGATAGGGTTATTGTCATGTGGGAGGCCTCTGGAGGTGTGAGGTGAGTTGACCGGAACCGATAGAAAATTCGGGAGTAGCTTTGATGTTGATCGTTGGAAGATACTGTGGTGTTGTACAGCATATACGTGGGGGCAATTTCGGTGTTTGTAATGTGAGAAGCAGATGACTGTGCTAATGTCTTTGAATGTTAATAGTTGAACTCGATCGTGGATGATTGGGTGGGTGGTTTTTGATTCTTGTGGTTCAAATTCAAATACGAATGTATGGGAGTGGCTTTTAGTGGTATTTTGATATGGGATAATGCCCCGCACTCAAGCAATATATATCAGGTAGACGTTCTACTACTCTTGGACCATACAGACCTTCCAAATACCAGATTAGCATTTCTATGCCATATTCCTTATCTCCAAACTATCTGCTAAGGTTCCCGTTCCCGCAAAACTAGCGGGCTCCGGGCGGTACGGGCCGGTTCCAGCAGGGCTACTCTAGCCCTAATAGCTAGTATACAGGATCTTCTAGCCGCCTTGTAGTGTTACAACAGGATTACTGTTGAGGCTTGGATGGCCTGGATAGTTACAATTCAAGTATTCATGTATGAAATATTCAGCCCACTGAGGCAACGTTTATATGAGGTATATGCATCTTCTGGATTCGCCGACCTGTGTAATGCTGATCCTTTAAATCTTTCCATCACTCCAACTCCAACCGCAACGCATCGTACTGCACATAGAGTGCATCCGGCAGCAAGGCAGTCTCCGTACTCGACGCATTAAACGGCAGACTCAAAACAAACTCATTCTTTCCTTCTTGGAGATTCTTCGCCGGAAACACAAACTTCTGCTCTATATTCTGGCAGGAAACAGCACTGCGCACCCCACATGATCCACTCCGCCAGTACGGGATCACCCATGTGGACTCATACCGTCCATTTACATTCACCGTCCAGGGAAGGTTACTGTACTTCCCTTCAACGGGCGTCCACTTCGCGTTGCCGTTCGCGGTCTTCGCACCTGCGATCTGCACGGTGAACGTTGCCGTGCTCGTGCTACGAAGCTGGTCTTTGGTTAGGTCAAATGTGACTGTCCAGTTGTTGACATTGTCGTAGTACGGCTCTGTGCGCAGATGGTTTCCCTGGGAAGGGAAGAATGCCCAGTGAATGTAATTAAGGTCTTGGGATGGGTCGCTCTCTCCGACATGGAAGTTGATTCCCTCAGGGAACTCAGCCGGATAGTCATACTTTCCCCAGTATATGCGATATTGTTCTGGTTGTAGCGGCTTGGAAGTATCCGGTGCGTAGCCATGCAGGTACTCTCCAGAGGACTTGTCCGGCACACCGATACGCCAGATTTCTTTACCAGCGCTTTCCTCTTTCCAGGTGAAGCTGTAGTCTTTGGACTGCGATTTCGAAACTTTGACGTTATCTTGGATAAACCATCCGAAGATTTCGTCCGCGTAGATGGTTATTCTGTATGTCCCTTCCACAACACGGGGAATGCTAAAACTCCCGGATTCATCAATCTCAGCCCAGTACTGCAAAGACCCCGTGTTGAAGACATTCAGCTGAAAGTCCTGCCCATCCTCGGAGAGCACGATGATCGGCCTCTTTGCACCTTTGGGCAGCGACACCTTCCCCTTGAACGTGGTCCTCCAAGCCGACGGGGTAAAATTGGGAATATGATCCGAGATACTATCATAGAACTCAGCATTCCATTCCGGGTCAGCGTACTTGGCAGCATCAGCCCTCAACTCGGCGAGTGTCGTCTCCGAATCCCCCCGGTTAAAGTAGTAAAATTGAGGTCCCCATGTGCGGTCAAACCCATGTGTGAGGTTTGGCGTAGGTGCTCCATGATGGCCAGAGACCAAATAATTATACACAATCCCGTCGACAACAAGATCAGAGTGTAGGGGACCTCCATAGTACGTCTCAACAGTGTTATGAACTAGCCAAGCACCGAATGTGCTTCCGTCAGAACTAGATGACCCGTCACTAAACAGCCCATGGACGTCGTGGTTGCGCCAGCTCTCCGCCAGGGTGTATTTGGTAAAGTAATCCGAGTATTGAGAGACATAGGGATCATCGGTGACGTTCCCCATGTAAGTTGTCGCATCCTGGACTACCAACCCACCAGTGCTGCTAAGAGGCTTTGGTCCGTAATTGCCCTCGCTAGTGGAGAAGTGCGTCCAGAGGTCTGTGTTCGGTCTGAAGAGTGTGCGCAATTCTCCAAGGCTCCGTAGAGAGGGAGTTGTCTCGTTGAAATATGTGACCCGGGAAAAGGCATGGAGTCCTGTCTCTTCGCCCCGGAGGAAGAACCATTGAGATAGTGTCTGGTTGGTTCCTTCATATGTAGCGCTCATGTAAAGTCCTCCATATGCGGTGCCAGTCGAGTCTGTGCCATTGATGAGCTCCAATTGAGCGCCGCTACCGGGTGTCCAGAAACCCGACGGGATGCAGGAACAGTCCAGGTATGGACCCTTTCCGGCGTTGCCGTCTACCGGCCCAAGTAGGTCTTGGCCGTCTAGTTGGGCGTCAACGATATGACCGTTGGATTTGGCTAAAGCAATAGCGAAGCGGTCATTGGCGAGGTTGAAGTGTGTAGAATTCTCGGATGTTGTTAGGAGTGCTGTGGAATGGCTTGCGAGGCAAGCTAGAAAGGCCAACGCCTTCCGTGAGGGAAGAAACATTTCAGTTGGATATTGAGGAGCTCAAAAGAGATAGACTTTGTCGATCACTTGATTATGGTCGAGAACTTGGTAGTCTGGGTCAATTTAAACGATAGCAATCACTACTGTTTCGGGTTGCTGGATCCACACACCGAGGGCCGTGTATACGGGGTAGCTCACTCCGGACACTACTATCTCCAACATGCGGGGAATTCTGCGGAGGTGGAGAAAAGCGGAAGAGCTGGAGCTTTGAATGTGGAAAGTCCTACAAGCCTAACTGGCTATTCCCTCTCCCATTTGTGGAATATTCCTTGCCAAGGCGCCGTGCGTATGAAAATTAGCTAGGAGTGTAGCTAACGACGATGCAAAGAACCTGCTTCGGTACTGTATCACCCGAAGTTTGTAGAAGTTCAGCCACAGACCTAGTTGACTCTGTGATGCTACATCCTTTAGCCCGGGGACCGAACTGGCCATACGACTGTCATTCAAGAAAACACTTATGCTTCATTTAATTCGCTTGGCAACTTGACTACAAGCTCCACAAATTATGCCTACCCTTTCAGACTCCTCCCAGAAGCGCACTCTCCGGCGGACCAAGATAGCTATCTAAATGACCCTCCAATGCAAGAACAATCTTCTCCAGATATACCTCTGGAGAATTGACCCTCCACTGAAGCGTATGCGGACCCGGTTCAAGGGCTGCAATCTCAACATCCCTCGTCCAAACATGATCTGCCACAGCCTCAGTCCATCCAGGAGGCGTATCCCTCCGTTCTTCAGGTTCACCCAGCAGCCTTGTGAAATTCGCCTTTTGACCATCGATTGATAACAAGAATTTCATTGGAAGATCTGGATCAGTGTCGAGAGCGCCATTGACGTATACTGTCGCATTAAATGCCTTTGTCGAATTGAAGAGGTAGAAATCATACTCAGCCCACGCAGCTTTTGCGTCTTCTACCGATTCTCGAGCTTGCGTGTACGGCCGGAGTGCAACAGATCCGGAGCGGGATCGCGACCCTAGATATTGTATATGTTTGAAAAATACAGTATCCGATGAGAAGCGCTGGAAATGCGGGCCTTCAATTGAGACGAAGCCGCCTGACTCAGGGAATCCAATGAAATCTGTTGGGACCAGATAGTTGCGGATGGGGATGCGGATTAGATCAAAATAGGGAGACGGTTCCCATTCTACGCGCAGCTGTATGGTTTCGGTAAAGTTGCTTGGGACGACAGACCAGTCGATGGCAATCTCGAGGCGTTCTTCAGGGTGTTCCTTCGAGAGTGTGCCTGATGTCTGCGAGACATGAACCCATGAGTATGGAGTGGAGATAGACCATTTGAGCGGTTTGCGATAGTTCCCACGGTGGAAGAGCTCGATGAGTCGTGATTCTGGACCATATGGATCCATAAGCGGGAGCACAGGTGAGAGGCCTTCCTCGGTTGACAGAGAGGGATTTATAGACCCGCAGATCCGACCTTGCCGATATGCACTAAGCGACTGCTCGACGTAAATACCCAGATTACCGAAGGCGTAATCGAAGTCCTGCCGTAGCTGCACATATGATAGATTTGCGACGACGTCGCGTGACAAGGGACGCCAGTCTGCTAACCCCATATCAAACTTGGGAGTTGACATGATGCCCTCCCATTTGCCGTCTGCCAGGCTGTCATACTCCATCGTCAAATCGTAATCCTCCTCAAAGTACTCCAGTACCTGTCCCGCTACCAAGTTGGCTGAGTTACGGCGTTCAAAGCTGTATTGGCGGTTTCTGCCCTGGCCAAGGATAGTCTGGTAGTAGTTGAATCCCGCCGTCGCGGGGTAAGTTAGGAGATGATAGCAAGCGTCGCGGTTTTCACTTGGTAAGGACTGTTGGATTTCTTGTGCTTTTTTGGCAAGCGTTCTCCATTGGTCGAGTACATGCTCTGCCTCACGGAAGTTGAGGATGGAGTATGTTGTTGGTTCTAGCATTTCAAACTTGCGAAGCCCAGCGAGGTGACTATATTCCATCAAGGCTGAAACAATCTGGTCAGCGTACTCCTCACCGAAGTCTCGCGTGGCTAGAGCATTGAGGTATAAGGGGATTGTGTCGAAGTCAAACCGGGAGGTATATCATCCAAGCTGCATGGAGAACGAGAGTGGAATTTCCATAGGTTTGATGTCGCCTACATTGATCACCCAGACTCTATCGGCTCCACGCTCATAGGCTTGTGACAGCTCTTTGTATACTTTGGGCTATAGAGTTTAGACAAAAGTGAGGTTAAATGACACATGAGGCAACTAACCAGATTGTTATTGTTTTGCCATTTCCAGCTCTTGGGTCTACCAACATAGTCAAAGTAATAGTAAAGCTGAGAGTACTGTTAGCAGTCGCAAGTTATGCGTGAACCGGAAAGCAGACTTACCCCAATACCACCAGACCTCTGTCGCTCCTCTGCTGTAGGCAGCCGTTGGAAATTACCCCAATTATCATCGGAGAATATCAATGTCACATCATCAGGAGGAACCAGACCTGCAGCGTAATAAGTCATAACCTCTTTGTATACTGTCCATGCCTGCAGAGAGGTATCGTTTCCATGGTACTTGGCAAGCAGCTCTCGTTGAGTGCTAAACACATCCTCCAGCACGGCAATAGGATCGTCTGCTTCGATAGGGCTATCATTTTCTCCGCGCATGCCTAGCGTAAAGTAGGTTTCATTAGCACCCGCACGCCTAACACCTTCTTCCATGAACCTGATTACATTCTCCTTGTTGTTAACCCAGTCCCAGCCGCCCGGTGTGGGGTCTTTCTTCCACTCATTAGAAGAGCGCTGCCTGGGCTCGGTGTGGCTAGTCGACACAACAATCCCGTAATCATCGGCAAGCTGCTGATTTCGCAGGTCATCCGTAAAGAAGATTCTGCCAGGAGTAGGAATAAAGGACCCCCACATAGCAGGCCAGAGAAAGTTGGCTTTGAGACGGATCAGCAGATCAAAAACGTGCTCGTAGAACCCAACATTGAAGGTATAGTCGTCAACATTGCCATGCTTTGCCCACCATCCTGTCAAGGCGGGTGCTTCGTCGTTGATGAATATTCCGCGGTACTTGACGCTAGGCTCGCCCTGTGTTGTGGTTTTGTTCAGGGCATAGATTTCCTTGTGTTTTGTGGTAGGTACATCGGCCCACTAATGGAGGCTAGGGGTTTGGTTAACCTTTGCAGAGACGTATTGAGAATGCAACTCACGGGGACTTTCCAATCTGCTCGGAAAGCGTAAAGACACCGAACATAGTACCTCGCTTGTCACTACCACGATTACAAGACCATGTTTGAACCCGGGCAGAGGATTATCAACGACAACAGTGCGAAAGGTCTCCCATTTACCACGGATATCATTAATAGTGATCTTGCCCTCCTCTTCAAGCCGCGATAACAATGGCGAGTCGACTGTCGCCACGATAATAACTAACTCAGAGGTAGACGACTCTGCCTCAGCAACAGATGTTGTTTCATCCCAAACTAACACGCGATGCTCGACATCAGTGACTTCTTTCAGGTCACTGGCTAAACTGTGCGCAGCAATTTTGACACCGACGGGATCGCTCGCGTCTCGCAAGATTGGAGCATTGCCTAACTCAATGGAACCATCTATAGGTTTGAATGCAACTAGTTTCTCCTCTAACAATGAGAACGCAAGTGCAATTAGGGCAAGGATGACTAGAGAGTAGTAACCCTTCATTTTGCTGTTCTGACTAATCCGGTATAGTAGCAAGTCCAGATAAAATCTAGTTGCCCATTGATCCTAGCGAAGTAGAACTGCATAAGAGCAATGATATAACTATACCCGCCCACACAGGGCTAGAGCAAGATAGCTTGGTGCCCCCACGCTTAAACAGCATGGCTGAACTTGGTTTGTGGAAAATGGACACCGAATCCTTGATGCCGCTTAGCTAATACGGAGCTATGGTAAGACCCTACATTAGAGTCTATCATTCGTCCGCTTAATACGAATTGGACTGTGATCAGACAATTATCATTTAAGCTGCTTGGCTTTGCGAAAAGTATAGGGTCCAAGAAATTTCCCCACGCGCCCAGATAGAACCCCTCATCAGAGCTTGCCCGAAGTTATACGCTAGTCTATTATCTTTAGTACAACGTGCAGGCCGGGTACTGCTTTTCTGCTTGGCATTCGGTAATCGAGCAGTCACCGATTCAGTCAACACGACTGCTACCCCTATAGTATGAAAGCTAAGATGGATGAACCTTTCGCTCGGGGTAGTACTCTGCCGATATTGTGGGGTAGAGTTGGACTCTGCGTTCTTGGGTCAAGAAGGCTCCATATTGGGCTTCGCGGTATGAAATGGCGAATAGGATAGAGGCTATTTAAAGGACGCTGCGTCAGTTGTAGCACTTGGTATTTCTCGCCACACACCCTCTATATGACTATTGAGCAACACGGTGGAGAGTCTTATAGTTAAGACACTATGGCAGTTCGAAGATTAGCTTCTACTCTCTTAGCACTTGCTGCTTGTGCCAATGCTAAGTGGATTGTTCCCGGCGCACGATGGTATGATACCGATGGCAACCTCTTCAATGCTCACGCTGGAGGACTCTGCCTCGATCGGGAAACTGGAAAGTTCTACTGGTTTGGGGAGTACAAAGTTGAGGGTCAAGTTGAAGGTGGTGGGGTCTCCGTCTATAGCTCTGATGACCTTGCTACCTGGGAATCCCACGGGCTCGCTCTAAGTGAGTTTCAAGTTTCCAATAGATTGGCGTAATTCTAACAGGTCATAGATCCCATTGAGAATCATACCTATATTTCGCCACATAACCGGATCCAGCGTCCAAAGGTCCTATACAGCGAAGAGACCGGTCAATATCATGTAAGGACTGCCACCTTTCACGTAGCAACAGCCCTGCTAAGTACCGGATAGATGTGGTGGCACGCCGACGATGACAAGTACTCTTGGCTCCTTCAAGGTCTTGCAACCTCCGACAATATCGCTGGCCCCTATACATTCGTGGATGATACCTCTCCCTTGGGTAATTGGTCCCAAGACTTTGGCGCGTTTACGGATTACAAATCGGGTAACTCGTACGCCCTCTACTCGAACGGTGATAGCGTTGACGGTCGGGACGTCTACCTCAGCAAATTCAACAGTAACCTCACAGCTGTTGAGGAGGTTACTTACCGTTTTCCCAAGTATGACTTTGAGGCACCTACTATCCTGCAAACGGAGAGTAGTTACTATGCACTTATGAGTCATAAGACCGGATATCGGCCTAATAGTATGTTTCCCCCCATTCTAAGAGGGACTTTCTGAGACTCTTGACTGATGAATTATGTAGATGTGGTAGCATTCCGCGCTGACAAGCTCGAGGGCCCCTGGTCCCAGCCATTCTTTGTTTCTCCGGCATATACTCGCACATTCAGTACTCAGTCTGGATTTTCTTGGAGGATTCAGGGAACCAAGAAGACAACGTACTTGTATATGGCGGACCAGGTATGTCTTACACCTCTCTAACTTGTGCCAATAGCCAAGCACCGACGATATGAAATAATCTTGTAGTGGGACATGAACACGCTCTGGGAGAGTCGCAATGTATGGCTTCCTATTGAGATTGATGATCGGGATGGTAGCTTGAAGGTCGTTTGGCACGATGTTTACGATCTGAACGTGTATTTGCATACTTAACGTCCCGTTTAGTCCTAGTGTTGATTAGTATGTGCAGCAAAACCGGTGAATGGAAGCCCATCAAAGGAGAGACGTATATCTCCAAGCAGGCAAAGACCTCCGGAGATGCGTACCTACAAGAGGCAGTAAGTTCACCACGGCATACTTATATACTGATCCTTACACTCATGGGCTCTTGCTTTAGACATTCGCTAGCGGAAACAGAATCGCCACCGGCATCTACGGCAATGACAGCACAATCACCTTCACTGTGCAGGGCCAAGGCCGAGACCAATGGGTATCCTTCTATCACCAAAGTATGTTATCATATTCCCTTGTCTCTCTGTTACCACGCCAATTAAACACTCATTAACCAATATTTTAGACATCGATGACATGGGCTTTGGTGATCAACCAATGGGCCAACCCGACCGCATTAACGGTACCTGGCAACTCCGGCGCATCAGCAGCGTCGTAGTAAACGGTGACACAGATAACGTACACACGTTGTACCAGAAGGACACCCATAAGGGTATTATTCTCTGCACGCCGCTTCTGTTGCCGTTGAAGGAAGGTGAGAATACGGTTACTGTCGGCGGGTTGTGGAACGGGTTTGATTTTAAGGGAGCAGACTTGGAGCGGATTGTGGTTTATCCGCCGGAAGGAGTGAAGAAGAGGTGGTTTCGGTAGAGTGGCGAGAATCCATATAGCATCAATTTCTGTGTTAGGCTTGTTAGCTATCAAGGATCGCCCTGTTGCACATGGGGCTCGCCCTACAGCTTTTGTGACCAGCTAGTTGTATTGAGTATATTGGTTGCTTTATTTATAAATTATGTTTAATCGGAGCGCATCTTCATGTCCCTTGATACATCAGTGGTGTATTTTCTTCCTCGTCTTTGTACTCTGATCAGCAAGCACCGTTTTCGAGCAGAACCTTAAGCACCTCCGTGTGTCTATGACGAGAAGCAAGTTCTGGAAGTGTGTTACCATCCCAATATTTGCACCCCGCGTCAGCACCGTTTTCAAGCAGAAGCTGAACTATATCTGCATACCCCCATCTAACAGCAGACATTAACGGTGTAACACCGATACTAGATTTGTACTCGAAATCGGCACCCTTTTCAAGTAGCATCCTAACCACACCTTCATGTCCATTTATAACCGCACATCCAAGTGGTGTTTGACCGTCACAATCTCTAGATTCTATATCAGAACCTTTCTCAAGCAACAATCCAACCACATCTTCATGTCCCTCCATAGCAGCACATCCAAGAGGTGTCCGGCTATTACCATCTCTCGATTCTATATGAGCTCCTCTCTCAACAGTCTGACCACACCTTCATATCCATTTTCAGCAGCTGTTCCAATGGCTGTCCAGCTACCTTCACATGATATATCACAGCCTTTCTCAAGCAGTAGCATCACTATATCCTGATGTTCTGCATTAAAGGCATGTCTTAGTGCTGTTCGGCCCTGACGATCCTTGGATTCTAGGTCACAGCCTTTCTCAATGAGCAGCTTAGCGATATGCCTATGGCCGTATAAAGCAGCCAGTATCAACGGGGTTTCCCAATCCCCAGCTTTGCACTCAAGATCGGCGCCCTTCTCAAGCAGAGTCTCCACAGCTGATTCATATCCTTTCTCTGCATACCATAGCAAAGATGAGCTTCCGGAAAACTTGATGTTATATGCATATAGAGGGCCCATTTGTTGAATGCCATAGACTTGGGAGTGCGTTACTAAAAAAGAGAGGATATCCTTCTCATTGTCTAAACTTTCAATGATAAGAAGGAGTAACTCATCTGGAAGATCGAGGAGAGGCATTGCAACAGAAAGTGTAAGAGGAAAGCTTTTCAGCGTTGGTGAATAAAAGGGTTCACTTCATGGATTAGAAGATAAGGCTAGGTGCAAGGAAGATGGGGAGGAAAGAGTTTTCCCTCGGCTCAGATCTTGAATCTCCAGTCTAGATGGGACCCCTAAGCCAGAGACGGAGAGATCGTCGCCTTGCAGGGAGGTGTGGGGCCGTGGGGAAAGTAGTAAGGCAGATGAGGCGCTTAGGCGGCAACAAGAACTAAAGAATTAGTACATGAGTGCATATAAGATAAACTAGTCAGAAGTACCGACCAGGATGGCAGGTCACACAAGGAATATCCACTGGCTGTGATGTCCTTGTCAACCCAGAATTTTACCACGCTATGTATGCATCCATCATCTCCCAGCACAACCGAACTAGACGCTAGAGCAGGGAGACAAAGAGAAGGAATGATCCCTGGCTCCTTGAACAGCACTATTGGTGGTGAGAGCGATTTGAGGCCTTTTCGGTCAACCAACCCCGCGCCTTCCCACCCACCCGTGAGATGACAAATATCATATAAATCGGCTTTTACCCATTGCCCCAGCTTATCTCACTTCCCACATTCTTGATTTTCAAGCTCAGG
The DNA here is from genome assembly GCA_009193505.1 of Aspergillus transmontanensis. Taxonomy (NCBI): domain Eukaryota; kingdom Fungi; phylum Ascomycota; class Eurotiomycetes; order Eurotiales; family Aspergillaceae; genus Aspergillus; species Aspergillus transmontanensis. Next base: position 106,371 of record ML738306.1, read on the forward strand.
TTACGCATCTTCCTCTTGCAACAGTTCACAATGGCTCCTCAAAAGCAACTTGTCCTCAGGCTCACCTCCTTCCGCTATAAGAAGGAAGGTATCACCAAGTATCACCAAAAAGCATCACCGACAAGATTCCCCGGGCTGTCCGTCCGGGCTGGAGCATCGACGACCATGACGTGTCGATATCTGTTTACGTACCTAGCCCTGAAACCTTGCAAGCAATTGTCACGGATCCGGAAATTTAGAGCCTCATCGCAGGCGAGGATGACGTCCTTGACCAGACTTGCGCCCACGTGACTGCAGGCTGGGAGGAGGTGTTTATTGAGGACGACGAGATTGTCGACGTCGAGCGTCCCAGCTGGGAGGAACCTACATCCATGGGTCAGATAGCAAGACGACTTCCGCCCCCGAGGACGTTCGTATCTAGGCTACACGACTTATCGTCGTTGATGCTGAGACCGTAGGCATGCTTTTCCAGTATTAACAAGGAGCGGTTAATAGACGAGCATAGACTCTAGCTGTAGTTGAAAAATGTTTATGGTTTCTATATTCTGCTTGGCCACGTCAATGTGTATTCGCTCCCTCTTTTCTTTGTTCGTTCTTTGTTAGTTGGCTGTAAATGAGCCTCGGTTAGAACAACTAGCAGGGATGGTGTCAGCATTTAGTGTGCTTTGGTTCCAAGAAACCATTCTGGTACTGTATTTTAGTTCGGTCGATGAGCTATATACAAGGTTACATACAGGGTCCAGCATCACTACGGCGAGCCATGACTTACTCAAGACGCTTGTCTAGCATGTCTCTCATATCGTCGCTCCCGTCCACATACGTTAGGGTTAAACATCAACTCTTTTCCCACCCTCACCTCGATGTAAAACATACGAACAACGAACAACACAAGGCTAAAAGAGTTAAGCCAGCTCAAGTTGTCCCCGAACGAGTAGCAATCATAACTTCACGTGGTTGGCAATTTTGGCTGATCATGGCAGGCCTGTCAGTCACCTCTCTTCTCACCGCGGTTGAATCTACCGTTACATCGACTGCTCTGCCCACTATATCGCGCGATTTAAATCTGGGAGGGTCTTGTATCTGGTTTGCAAATGCGGTCTTTCCGTTAAGGTCGGTCTCCGCTTCACCCTTATCATTTACAGGCCGAATAACCATGGCCTTGCCAGTACCGCGTTGCAACCGCTTTACGGACAGCTTGCCGACGTTTTTGGTCGACGATGGCCCCTCGTCTCGGCTGTCGCCTTATTTGCTTTGGGCAGTGGCATCAGCGGTTGTGCGAACTCGACCGCGTTGCTTATTTGCCGGGTGCTCAATTCAGTGAGCGGGTCTCGGAGGCGCCAACATGCTGATCGATATTATCGTCTGTGGCATCGATCCTTTGCGTGAACAAGCGCAAGGGACAGCCCTGATTATTATAGTATTCTCGGTGGGTTCCTCCCGGACCCTACATCTCAGGGGCTTTCATGCAGCTCGTCACCTAGCGGTGGTCATTTTATATAAGCCTTCCCATCGCCGGGACCGCCATAGTGTTTATAATCCTCTTTCTGCAGGTTGAGTCCAAGAGCCAATCGATCTTGGCGGAGAGAATGCGGTATCGGGATACTCGCGGAATGATGTCCAAGGACCGACATTATTGAGACACACAGCAGCCATGGGCAACTCATATATGACTAACATGATTACTCCTATAGCGTTTGACTGGAGACCACTTTCTGCACTACGGCGGGTAATAGCCACCTTCTAGCAAATATGAATCACTTGGTACCTATGAATGTCCAAGCATGTCCAGGGTGGTTCAGGATCCTACAAGAATATCGCAGCGCTTAATGCACGCCCAGGGAAGAATCAGTGAGGCACTTTTAACGGGTAACCGGACGCGCCCGCGTCTCGAGTCGCAGAAGAAGATTTCACTACTAGACTAGCGTCTTGGGACGCCGGTGTTGCATGACTCGACTAGGCTTGCTCTACATCAAAATTCAATCTTGGTTCTTTGAGATCATCTACAGTCGGGAAACTCCTGCACATTGTACTCTTTCCAGCAAACTTTTATCCTTCAAATACTCCCTTTGGACTGTATAAGATACGCCCACGAATGCAGAGGCCATTCGAATATCTGGAGATACATACCTGAAAACCTTTCTCTATTACTGCCGTTCTCGGATCCTTGGCGCCAATCCCGCTTTTCGTATATTGATTGTTAGTCCCATACTAACGTTGCGCTAAAACCACTACACATTACATTATTGGGCAAATTGTGTCCGTAAATCTTATCTGATCATCTGATAGGGGACTTAAATGCAAGCTTGGAGCACCCATTGCTGTGCCGCTCTTGGCTACTGAACCGAGACTGCAGTGCGCTGTAAATCCCTTACATATGTGAACTTCGCCTGGTTTATCCCCTCTTTTACCCATACCACGTCGACCACATCACCGTGTTTTCCTGGATTTCAACCATGCGCGGTGTTCCCTTAGATGGCATAGCAAAGGCCGTCGTGCCGAACCAGATTGAACCCGTTAGCAGTATTAGGGAGAATACAGAACAGAATGCGGGGGTCGATCGCATCGTGCAAGAGCCCTCCAGGGATGGTGTGAGTATCTCAGACAAGGATTCCACCTTGTATCAAGGCGGTGTTCAGCGAGTGAGAGCGATCACTTCCTTATGGTCGAGGAACACGATGTGGCTCATGTTCGTCCTGTGAGCCTTACCCTCAATTGATGTCGTGTACCAGCCATCTTGTGCGCTCAATAGGACCAAGTCAAATACTTACTGTCATGCAGTCTTTACCTTGTCTCTTTCGTAGACATGCTTCTAGTTTCCGTCCAAACCTCGCTCAATCCATATATCACGTCGTCATTCCATAAGCACGGCCTACTCACAGTTGTCAGCATCATGTCCACCATCCTCGGCGGCTCCTCAAAGCTCACTCTGGCCAAAATAATTGATATCTGGGGACGTGTTGAAGGCTTCTTATCTATGCTTCTGATCGTCGTGATAGGCCTGATAATGAAGGCTACCTGCAAAAATATCGAAACCTACGTCGCGGCGCACACACTATATTGGGTGGGGCATATTGGTATGATGTATGTGATTGATATCATGCTGGCGGATATGACAACCCTCAAGAACCGAATGATTATGCTGGGCATCAACGGAACCCCGAGTATTGCGAGCACGTTCGCTGGGCCCAGGATAGCAACTTTATTCTACATCAATCTCGATTTTCGGTGGGCGTTTGGCGCTTTCGCAATTATGATCACTGGTGCCTCCATCCCTGTTGTGGGTGTTATGCTGTACATGCAGCGGAGGGCCCAGAAGGTTGGTACTCTTGAGAAGACGGTCTCTGAGAGGAGTTGGTGGCAATCTATCATTCACTATTTCATCGAATTTGACGGTGCACATTCCTTTTATATCTCCTATTTAATATTGTCCATCGCTAACGGAAGAGTTCTAGTGATCGGGATTGTCTTGATAACGGCGGTGTTTTCCTTAATCCTTCTCCCCTTCAGCCTTGCCTCGTATGCCCCCAAGGGATGGGGAAGTGGATATATTATTGCGACGGAGGTGCTCGGGGTGGTCTGCATCCCCGCATTCTATGCATGGGAGAGATACATTTCTCCCGTCCAATTCCTCCCCTGGAGATACTTGAAGGAACCGACTATCATTGGTTCTTGTCTTCTGTACTGCGTCATGTTCATCTCGTGCTTGTAAGTCTTCCATATTGGTCATAGAAGCCCACCTTCTACACTTAGCACCAGGCTAACAAATAAACTAGCACCTGGAACAGCTACTTCAGCTCCTACCTCCAAGTCGTGCACAGACTCGACATAACAACAGCCAACTACGTCCTTAATGCCTTCTCGCTAACCTCCTACATCTTCAGCCCAATCTTCGGCCTGTAAGAAACCCTACACCCCCAATCACCACAAAAGCAACACCTAACAACACCAGTCTAATCCGCTACACCGGCGAATTCAAATGGACCGTTTTCACCGGCATCCCCATCCTCCTCCTCGGCACGGCGCTACTAATCCCCTTCCGCCAACCCACCACCCAGGTCGGCATCCTAACCATGACCCAAATCCTCGTTGGTCTAGGTACATGCATATTCACCGTCTGCGGCCAACTAGCCATCATGGGGCCCGTAACACACCAAGAGATCGCCGTCGTCGTCGCAATCTGGGGGTTATTCGGCTCGATCGGTGCAGCCGTCGGGTCTGCTATCGCCGGGGGTATGTGGAATAATATCCTCCCTGGCGAACTGTATAAGAGACTCCCTGAGGAGAGTCGGAATATCAGTGCCACCATCTTTAGTGATATGGTCATGCAGATGTCGTATGCTGATGGAACGCCAGAGAGGGAGGCTATTGTGGGGGCTTATGCGGATGTGCAAAGGAAGATGGTCATTGCGGGGGTTTGTTTTGTTCCGCTTTGTATCGCGTGTATTTGGGTCTGGAAGGATATTAATGTGAAGAACTTGGAGAGGGAGCAGACTAGGGGGAATGTTTGGTAGTCTGGTGTATTTAGTAAGTAGGGCTAAAATCATCCATGGCGGTAGTAGATCGGGGTGCGACCGTGCAAAGGGCAACGGAGGACCTCAGCCAAAACTATTCAAGTGGATATTTCAAGTCAGTCATTTGAGGTGACTGAAGCAATACAGAACAAAAAGTTAGTGCATCATCCGTGAATCGAACACGGGCCTCATCGATGGCAACGATGAATTCTACCACTAGACCAATGATGCTTGGCAATGAACCAGTAGGCTAACCTGGATGGTTGATGTATCAAGAATTTTTATTTAATTATATAGGTCTAGATTGAGAGAACTCATTGTGGAACTTTTCAGATCAACCCTACCTACAGTATATATAGAGTTCCCGGCAACAAACACCTCGCTGTGTCTCTTCTGTGGGAAAGGACAAGAATAACAAGATGAAAAACTAAAAAAAAACCTGGAAAACTGGAAAAAAAAGAAAACCCGGTAATAAAACAGATATAGAATGAATATAGAACAGTACGGCAGCCTCGCCTTACTCCCCTGCATGAGCAGCCTCGAAATTTCGAAAGCTTAAGCAACGTAACTGGTTGATGCAGAGATTATGACGATCACTCTTGTCGATCACCGTCACGATCACCGCTCTTTGGAAAGGGGTTCCTGCTTCAATTAGCGTAGCTATGCGATCTCCCTTCTTCTTCTTCTTCTTCTTCTTCTTCTTCTTCTTCTTCCTCTCTACATATACTAGAGACAGGCACGTCACTATGATGATGATTATGGTTATAATGTGAATGGAAAATGTCGGTTTCTAGACCTGTGGGACCTCTAATCGGTATTTCCGATCCGGAATGCTTAATCTGGTGGGGAATTCCAGTGCCACCAAATCCAGATATTTCAGGAATCGGTGTAAGTGAGCTGCTGGGCCATAGTTTCAAACTGCGATCTAATCCTATATCAGGTCGTCCTTGGTTTTCTTCTGGCAGCTTGGACAACTTTGCTGGTTTTAATATTTCACTATGTTGCAGTGCATCCCAGCCCCAGAACGAGTCCTGGGCATCAGCGGAACGACCTAGACTGTTTTTTACAAGATGGAACACGCCGAGCTTTAAAATGGACTCCCTCTTCGCATTGGGGTCCACCTCTAGAAACCGTGAGTATCACCACAAAGCCTGGTGGTTGCAGTTTACAAGTGGATTAACCCCAAAACCAGTTGATATTAGGTATGAGCGATCAGCAGCTCGTTACGGGACTCGCCATTATGACCAGTGGTTATGCTCAGATCCAGGATGGCCTTTCAACCTCCCATTGGAATATCATCACTAGTCTGGCCTGGTTTTCTTCAATTATACATATTGCGACTCTGCCGTATCTAGCATCGTATTTCACGAAGAAGAGATGGCTCTGGTACATCCGAGTAACTCTAATGAGTGGCCTTGCGATTATGCTGACCATTGGTCTGACTGCCATGGGCAAGGTCACTGGTTATCTGAAGGATATGTCAATGCCAATCTCTTGCTACTTCAACGCTGGGCTTGACGCCTTAGTAAATAATCCAGCACAGGTTTTCATTATGTTAGTCTCTGAAATCCTGGTCCTGGGCGGTCTGATGACTCGCCTCGTACAGATGTCTCCAACGACCACGGACTTCTCAAGAAGCCTCTCGAGGTCACTGGAAGATCTATGGATCAAAGGTCTAGTGTGGGCCTGTGCAAGACTAGAGTCTTCCTCAACGTTCGTCCAATCTATATTTTTCCCGCTGGTAGCTTTTTCCCTCTCGATTCTTTGCCTTGTGCGATGCCTGCTACAGTTTCTAGGTTCTGCTATCTGTGGGGTATGTTATAATGCTGGCAATTCCAACAAGTGCTTCGGCTTTAACTGGGTTTTATTAGTTACTATGGCTGTTATTTTCATTGGTATGGGGAACTATCCGTCTAAGCCGTGCGCGCGATAATCATGTGTCGGAAGAGAACTCGTGGGCCTTCGGTCAGTTGGTCTCAGTGTTACTTCTTCTTGTTCCTGCCCTTCTGATGGTTGAAGGATATTCAGGTGGTGTCACATTCCCATTGAAGCATAGAATCCTCCAGCCACGACTAATCCTCTTTACCAGAAGTTCTTGAGGTGGACGAAGGGCAACCCAACTCAACCAACAACACTATGCAGCTGGGCCAGTACCTGACAACCACGGATCCCCCGAGAAATGCCTTGCAAGGCATATCAGCAAATAATCCGTCACTACCAACAAGATGTGATACCATACAGAGCCCAACGGATTCAATATCCTCTCAACTTATCCAGCTTTGTAAGACTGACATTCGAACTACCACCTGGCACCTTAGTATCCTATGCTTCATACCGATTATCATGATCGGAGTCATCTCCGCAACGATAGCCCTTATCTTCCCCCCGCCTGCTGCTATCGAACTACCAGAAGGAGATATGGATATGAGTACCGACGGGATATTGCTCGATTCTCTTGTAGCGCCCGCGATCTCGGTCTTCATCGCCCTGGCCAGCCTCCTCCCTATACCTTGGTGTTGGGTAATCGACAGTCTCGACCCAGCGCCTTTGTCTCAGCGCCATCGCATGTCAGTCATCAGGCTTGCGATTGACCCAGGCAAGACCTACGTGCGAGCACGCCTCATTTTCTTTGTTTGTTTTCTTATCATGTCAATAACATGCCCAATCTTCTGGATACAGTATTATATGATCCCGTTGGGGTTGTTCGCTGCCCTATGGGGCGGTGTCGCTGTACCTTTTGTTTGTTCAGCACTTGCTTTTGGTGTTTTTCACATTGTTCGGCGTGTCTCTTCTACAAACAATGTCTGAGAGTTATTTGACTTAAAACAGGCTACCTTTACTCTACCATCGGGTTTGGCGCTGGGATAGGTTTGTATCATTCAAGTTTGCTCATATCATACATTGCTTAGATAATGTATTTCATTCTATTCATATCAAGCCATCAGACCTTCACCCCAATGAGGGGGAACAAACAGGTCCTAATACATCAGATCAGGCACAAACACCATCGGTGCAGGCAAGCTCATCGGAGCAGTCATCATGAGAGCTGCACTTGGCACCTACAAACACTCAGTTAATAAGATCAACATACATAAGAAGGAAGATACATACCGGCACAGTGGCCCTCCCAAGAACAAGTCACGGCACTGTCAGCAGTGCACTTTCCGTTCTTGCAGACAAGCTCGTCGGCGCAGTCATTCTCTGAGGAGCACGTGGCACCTAAAATACCATCGTTAATACATCCAGTCGAGAAACCCAGAAAGAAAAGAGAGACATGCCTTCGCAGTGACCTTCCCAGGAGCACGGCACGGCTCCATCAGCAGTGCACTTTCCGTTCTTGCAGACGAGTTCGTCAGAGCAGTCATTCTCCGTAGTGCAGGTGGCACCTGTTCATGTCTGAGTTAGCATTTGACAAAGCACCCGGCGACAAAGAGACGTACCCTCGCAATGACCCTCCCACGCGCAGGTAGGAACAGGGGTGGGGTTAGAAGTAGCGGTAGGCTTAGGGGACGAGCCCAGTCCAGCAGCCTCCTTGATATCATCAATGGTGGTTCCGATCTGGATGTTGTAGACATAGGTATCGATTTGCACTTCCTCGCCACGGTAAGCGCCAAACTTAGGGTCCGCCTGGCCGGGGAATGTGTTGGCCTTCAGTCTGGTGCTGCCGGAGCTGAGGGTCTGCTGCTCGCCATCGAAGTAGAGCTCAACCCATCCGGGGCGGGAGGTGTTGATCACGAGTCCGATGGAGTAGACGGTGTCGGTCTTCAGTTCCTTAGACCACTGGGACACACGCTTCGCGTCACCGGAGGCTTGATACTGGAGGTTCAGTTTACCGCTCTTGAATTCCAGTGAGAGAGGAATGTTAGCACCGCCGTGGCTGTTGGCAGAGTATTCCTTGCTTTTTGCGGTCAGTATTTGAAGTTTAACTTTTCTTTGACAGTACAGAGGAAGGAAACTACTTACAATTGCCAGATCATCAGACTCTGCTGAATAGCTCCCAGGGAGAACTTGTAGCCAATGTAATAGGTCTTATCGACCTCAATCTGATTCTTCAAGGAGTGGTACTCGGCACGGATATAGTCCTTCTTGCGGTGGAAATGCAGCGCAGGAGTGCCCTTTGGGTCCTTATCCAACTTGATGTAGAGGTCTTTGGTGTTCTCATTGAGTTTAGTATCCCGCACCGATTCGAGATTGCGGAGACCTAGGATAGAGGGGTTATCGCCGCGAGCCGCAGAGAAGTCAACAAGGCTCTTAGCAAGAGCCGGCTGCAGGGCTGCCAGAACAGCGAAGAGCTTGTACAACTGCATTGTGGGATGATGCGAGATGTTCAGTGTTCAACAAGGAGTCTTGGGCCGTTATCTCTCTGGGTCCTGGGTAAATTTATATGCATTTCGGCGAAACTGCCCCTTCGCCGCCGCCCCTAGTAGGGATACGAAAATCGGAATGCCGAGGCTCTCCTAGGATCTCCATCTGCCGGCATACTGGGAATGTATTCACGATCATCGCTTAGAGACTCAGCTGATGGCCGTGTGGATACGTGTGCAGAGTCTGAAAAGGTTATAAGCAGTTATTCTCATGCATGCCAAGGCTGGACCAGCTGGGGCGACATGCAATGTAACCTCGTATCGTACTGGATCATGGCATGTTCTTTGTCCGGGCCGAGACTGGGCCCAATTAATTAGCCAACAATACATGCGTCCAGCCTCTGCAGAAAACGAGCTCTCGCTGTCGCCTCTTGGGTAACACGCTATCACCTGACTCCATTGGCCAATGGTTACACGTAGAGATAAGCAAGTTTTGCGCGTACCTGCATTATGCACACTGAATGCAATATCTATTCATCCCCCAGCACCACGAGCTCTGTACGTGTTGTTGCTATCGGACCCTTTTTTTCGCATGTGGACCTCGGGGAAATCATTTGATGGGATATTAACTGGATTCGGCAATCGCTATCGCTTCGCGCCGTAGTTCGTCCACTCTCCACTCTGAAACTCCACATTGTACCAATTGGCTCTTCATATCGCGCCGTTAGCATTAGCGTCGGGGCGAGACCCCTGAGTCAAGTCCGCTAGATATTGACACCTACCTATTCAGGAATCTCCACAGAGTTCCTATACCAGTCTAACGCAGCGCTATGGCTACACCTGCATGAAGACGTTGCTAGTAGATCCTGACAGTTCTGGAAAATGGGCTCACCTGTCCACTCCATGGAGCAGAGGTCCTTTTTCTTTGTTCTGCAACAGTTGTGTTGCACAACCATTTTAACCTAACATTAACCTTGTCAAAAGGTGTCATCCTCAGAAGTTAGAAGTCCCTTAATGTGGCCGGAGATCATATCCGGCGGATCTGGACAACACTAGCCATGGAACCAATTTTGGGAAGACTAATGAATAATCCCCAACTGTGGAGCCCCCGTCGGAAGCCTGCCGAATCGGCAGTGCCGACAGACTATGGATTTTTAGTATGCAATGGAGAAAAACAACTCAACCACTTTCATATGATCCTTCTGCAACTAGTGGTCCGCATGCTTCATTCTCGCAGCTTGACAGGACAACCAGGTGAGACATACCACTTAGCCATTGGAGGCGTTCCAAAGTGCTACCTTCGCGTACCAGTGGCGAGGGCTCCGGCGAATCAACTGTCGTCAGAGAGTACTATATGTGTCCAGGCTCGGTCTCGAAACAGCCGGGAAATTAGACCGTAACACACGAAACAAACTCTAAGTTATCGGACAAAGGGACGTTCCATACAGGATAACCAGTTTCCTACACCTCTGTTCGTCTATAAAACCACCATGGCTCCCATGTCAACAAACACCTTACGTCTACAACCACAGTCTTGCTTTCCTGTTGAGTACGGACCTATTCACCATGCCTATCAAGAACTTCGCTAGCTGCCTTGCCCTCTCCCTGGCCGTCTGTGGTACGGCCATGGGCCAGAAGGTCAACGGAGCCGACTACAACAAGCCAGACGGAGGCCCCCCAGCCAAGTTCTTCCAGGCTTCGAGCTCCATTCCTGTGGCGGCTATCCAGGCTGCTGCTGCTAAAGCCAGCAAGGTTCCCTCTCATGCTACCTATCCTATCGGCCAGGGTAGTACCAAGTCCACTATCCACAGCGACTGGGCGGGCTTCTCTGAGGTAAGTATCGCCTACCACTTCATGAGCATACAGTGGCTAACGCACTAACCAGGGCGCTGCCTTCTCCTTCATCGCCGACATGGATGTTGATTGCGATGGGCTTAACCATGGCTGCAAGGTAAAGATCAGCCCCTGAGACTCCGTTGAGGTTTCTCTCCATCATGAAAGCGTCTAACAAACGCAGGGCAACCCCGACGGCCAAAAAGAAACTAACTGGGGCGCGCTGTCCGCATACGAGGTGCCCTTCATTGTCATCCCCCAGGAATTCCTGGATGCGAATAAGGGCACACTCAAAGGAAACGCCGTCGCTGCCGTTATCTGGTAAGCCAGTTACCATCCATGTTCTTATTTCTGGCAGGATCTGCTAACACAGTGCCACCTCCAGCAACGGTAAGATGTTCTACGGTATCTTCGGCGACTCGAACGGAGATACCCCTCAGGTCACTGGTGAAGCCTCCTGGTTAATGGCCAGGACCTGTTTCCCCGAGGAGGACCTGAACGGTAACAAGGGCCACACCGCTGCCGACGTTACTTGTACGTACCTCTATCATTCCTCATGCTTCTACTGCGCGACGTACCTCTAACTTCGAGATCAGACATCGTCTTCACCGGCGACAAGGCCGTTCTCCCCAGCAGCGCCCTGAACAAGAACTACATCACCAACTTCGACACCCTCCGCTCGATGGGCGACAGCCTCGTCGGCGCCCTCGCCAAGAACCTCAACCTCGGTGGCGGCGGCGGCAACCCCCCGACCACTCTGACGACAACTAGTATCCCCGAGCCAACAGGCGGCTCCGGCTCCTGCTCCTGGCCGGGCCACTGCGCCGGTGAGGACAACCATAACCCCCCACCCGACTCTTCAGAAGAAAGAGAAGGACAAGACCAAGAAGAAGAATAAACCACTAAACCCAGGATTCAAAAATAAAGGTGCCACATGTTCTTCCAACGACGACTGTTCCGACGAGCTCGCCTGCCAGAACGGAAAATGTGCCTCTGACGGATCGGCAGAGACCTGTTCCTGGGAGGGTCACTGCAAGGGTAAGAGATGAAATCATGGTCCTGTTTTTTTGCTTTATTTTCCTATTGTGGGATTTCGGAGGCTAAAATTTTCTCTCTCTTTCTTTTCTTTTCTTCAGGTGCTACTTGCTCAAGCAATGACGATTGCTCCGATGAGCTTGCTTGCATCAGCGGTGTTTGCTCTGTTGATAACGGGGTGGAGACTTGCGAATGGGAGGGCCATTGTGAGGGTATGTGACTTATTGGGGCTTAACGTACCTTAGCCTTTGTGGGTAAACATTTAACTAAACTACTTTTCTTGGGGAAATTACAGGTGCCTCATGCTCTAGTCACGATGATTGCGATGGTGCGCTGGCCTGCAAGGGCGGAAAGTGCAGCGCTTAAGAAAGGGATATACGGTCTTTCTGGCTGGGTGTTACACTTGTGATGGAATGGGGATAGGTAAGTTGTTGTGGTGGAACTTAATATGCTATATATAGACTTAGAGATGGATGTGGAGGTGGTGATGGAAATGGGGAAGGATATGCAGATAAAGGGTTGCATTACATTATACCCCGGGAGGTACAGAAGCTCGCTTAGAGCGAAACCAGGGTTCGCCGACGGCCGCTTGCCGGTTGCCGGTGTGTACAATTGTCTGATATGTATATATAGCATGATTGGAGAGCCTATCCTTGTGGCTGAGTATCTATTATGAAATATGAGATGAAATTCCATCAACTCCATGTTCCGTTTGCTGGCCCGAAGTACCCGATCTCTGGCATTTGCTTATATGGCACGCCGTCGGCGTCGGCGGTGTTCTCGTATACTGTGTTTCCCCACCAGTTGGGGAATACGGCGCCGGGGTATGATATGCAGAAGAAGATGACTATTCCGCTAAGAGCGAGGCCTGTGTCTAGGGCTGCGGCGAGAATATAGTTGTATTTGGTCCACCAGGCGAAGAAGCGGCGTTTGATGAAGTGGTTGAAGATGAAGTTTACGAGGGCCCAGCTGGAGTAGTTTATTCCCGTTGCTGTACGAGTTAGTAAGCCTTGACAGTGGTGTGGGAAGAAAGACGAGCTAACCTGGAGGAACATTAGCCGTTCCTGTGAAGATAAGAGGCCAACTGACATATTTCCAGTACTCTTTCTTGGTGATCTTGTACAAAGCATACGTGACGAGTGGGGCAATAGCGCCGATCCAAAAGAAGTGGAGCAACGAAGAGTAGATCTGCCCGACCGAGTAGAGACGCCGAGGGCCGACGAGGCCCCATATAACCGAGGACGAGTAGACCGTCCTACCATTCGGGCAGGAGAAACCATCTGGTTGGTCTTCGGAACAAATATCTGATATGTGGCCCAGCATCCAGATAGTGACACCAGCCTGTGTCAGGGCACCGAGAATAGTAGCTAGACCCTGGGCTAAAAAGAGGCTTCGTGGGGGGATCTTGAGGTAATGGCCGAGTTTCATATCCATGGCGAAGTAGATACCCTGGCCGACGACGTCTGTGCTAAGAATTTTAAAGATCATGTTAGCGAGGGGTTTGCCCTCGAACATGTAGCCGCCGATGAATTCGGCTAGAACGTTCAGTTGGTTTGCGTTGACGTTGGTGATTCCCTGAACAATGCCGCAGGGTATCATGTATATGGCGGGGATGGCGAGGGCTAGGAAAATGCCATAGACGGGGAGTTTGGTTTTGTAAACCTCAACCATGGCGATGGAGATGGCGGTCATAGCGACAATGATGGCAGCGTACCAGTACCATGGGGTCTTCCTGTATGATTTCATCAGTCGCGCATGGACGTCGAGTCTATTTTTTCCTCGGAATGCAGCCCAGATATCTTTGTAGTGCCAGACGCCGATGTGAGTGAGCACACCAGTGATCGAGGCGAAGGACAAGCCGTAGACGAAAGCAAATGTGGCTCCCAGGTACGGTGGAGAATAGTTTTTGTACGCCTCAAGATCCAATGTGCTCTGTGGGCTGATCACGCGGGCTGTGTCATAAACGGCGCCGGTTCTGTCGTACACGTCGCTGGTCATCAGAGGGAGATATGCTGTGAACCATGTGTTCGTATAAAAGATCCCCGGAACCACGATCCAGAAGAAAGCTGCAAACCCGGCAAATACATTTACAGCAGCCCACGACGGGGAGAGAAGCGGGTTTGTATTGTACGCGACCTGACTCCAGTCGAAGGTAATAGGGCTCAGTCCTAGGCCGGTTTGCATGCCAAATAATTGGTTCACCACGGCATTGCGCGGTGCGATCCAGCAGATCCAGGTAAAATAGGATAGCGCGGTGAACATCAGTCCTGGGAAGAAATACCATATGAAGCCACCGGCCGTCACATATAGGAAGAATCGTAAGCGGGATATTTTCCAGCCATTGGCAACTGAATTTGCCCGTGAATGGAGTGTCTCCAACATGGCGCAGTTGGACAATACCTGGGGCCAGATGATGCTAGCTGGCTCGACAAGCCAGGGCGCAGCCAGCCCGGCAACACCGAATCCCAGGAGTTGTGCGCAAAGAACGACCAGAACAGAAAATCCTGCCTTGAGACCGAAGTTGTAGAACTTGGGACTTGCTGCCTGGATAATATTGGTTGAGTCTGCGCTTCCGTACCCGAACGAGACATTACTCATGATCACGATCATTGCATGTTCCTTGATATTGAAATGGTGGTCTGGGTTGAGGCAAAACGACCCCAGTGGGCCAAGGTTGATTGTTACCACGGGCAGCACCTTGGCAAGGAAAACGCCACATGGATAGGCAAGCAACTCCGCAACCAACGAGACAATATGTACGGAGGGATATCGCAGGGAGAAAAATTGATTAATACCGGATCCGAGAATCGTGAACACAATACCGAGAAACCACATGCGCACAGTATTAACCGGCAATTCTGGATCGTCGGTTTCGGGTACGACAGCTCGAACTATATTGCGTTGTTAGCAAAAGGCATTTGAGCACTATGGCGATACGCACCCTCAGGAAATGGTGACCGTTCAGATTCATAGTCATATTCGACTTTTTCGTCGATGTCTTCTGGTAGTTTGTCTAGATGACCCTGCTCTACTTCCACATTCATAGTGATTTGCGACTTGGCTGTCTTATCGCTTTGCTCTTCTGTGGAAGCCATATCGTTGTTTTCGTCGCTCAATGTCCGCGCGGCTGCGGATTAGTAGAAAAGGAGCCACGCATAGAAGCCAGCATGATCTCGGCCAGGTTATAAGCATTTTAACCGGACGCTTGAAGTGCTTATCACGGAAGGATTAAAATTGTTTAGGAGTCTCTAGTGCTTCTCCTAGTGCTCAGACTAGATAAGAAGCCGCCGCGTCGCTTGTCCTACTGGTAGATAACAGAGATAGAATGACTTGATAGACTCATTTCCCCGCAGGCCTACTGATAAGCCCGTTCGGGGGACCTTATATGAAACCTTTCCTAAAAGGGAAAGAATACACCGGTATCTCCGTTATCTTATCACGGGACTACTGTAGCCCTACTGTTTTGCTCCAAGTTATGGCATTTCCTTCTCGAATCCATATGGTGATTGGTACGTTATAGAGCCTTACGGAGCTATTGTTGCAACTTTGAGCACGCTGCTGTCGATCAGAAGAATAAGCGATACTCGCATCGAATGCCAAGTGTGCGGGGAAGAACTTGACAGCCAATGGAATGCCATTCGGGATTGCCGACAGCCTCGTCATTGCGAAGCCAATATGCGTGCTCGGCTATCTCACGTTTGTTAGGTACGGATTTAGCCTGAGTACTTTGCAGAGGATTACAAGGTTGCCAGTTCCTGGTTCGATCATACTTATCTCAATCGCTTTCAAAATACCATATTCGAAGGCAGTTTGCGGCAATCACAGACTGCAACCGTTATAGTTTCGCCAGGTGGGCTCTTCCCAAGTCTCCCTTCTTCAATCTCCTTATTCTTCAATTTTACGGGTAGAATGAGTATAAGATGGAAAATGAATCAAAGGGAAAGCGGGGAAAAAAAGCGGGGTATCTGTGAGACTGTGACTTTGGGACATGGTATACTATAGTACATTCTTTGCGCAAGCCACTAATTTGGTGAGATATAGAAGTCGGGCTCATTGTAATGTGGAGATTGATTATTAATGATATTAGAACTAGAAATAAGGTTATTCATCCATGCCAGATGAACAAATGAGATCTAGCTGTGCGGTACTTATCCATCTGCATGGCTGTTCCAGCCCGCATTTGATGATACCTTAGAGCCTGCAACGTTGCGGGGTAACTTATGCACCTGTGGTTTTCTGCTGGAACAAATTTATTGAAGTTCCTAGTACAAATTGTAGACGAGTTGTCATTCAGTAGATTAGCCTGAGGCTCTGACCATTTAAGTTGTTTGGTGATGAATACTGCACTGGACAGATATATATTCGTACCCGTCACCACCTAAGAAGTTCACAACTTCATGAATATAATGCTTATAGTAGTAGCAATTAGGTTTGATCAAATAAGCGATACGAAGCTGAAGCAAGGAAAAAGAAAAAGGAAAACAAGAAATAAAGGTGCAGTCAATAGGTTGTGTGAATGGGATCTAATTCGAGCTCACATCATATCTTGCAAGGTTAGATTTCCTGCAACCATGAGAAGAAATATGCTTTAGTATGTTATGCTTGTTAAGTCAAAGCAAACATCAAGTAGCTCCTATGGCTCAGTTGGTAGAGCGCATGACTAGTAATCATGAGGTCCGCGGTTCAAATCCGCGTGGGAGCATTTGAAGCATTTCTTTTTCTTTTTGCGCTCACTACCTCTTCTCTTATTCTGCACCGTGGTCACCAGACTCATAGTAATATGAAATGACTACAACATGTGTTCTTATTTGATAATATCAAATTATCACCCTGGAACCCTAGTGGCGTGGTTGATGGCGTTGTCCGTCTGGCCGGGGTCAGGGCGACTAGTGACGGAGGAGACGAACAATGCGCTGAAGAATGGTCCTTCAGTAATTGTAGAGGTACGACAGGAAGGAGGGGCAGAGATTCACAATGCGTCGAAATGTACATCCTGTTACCGAGCTATTTGACGAACTTTATGTTGGTATCCGCGGTTAACCGGTCTTTCTCGTCCATCTAAAATCTCCTCGACAACATACACCTCGATGTCATCGACTAGGACAGGCGGAAGTTGATAATCCGTCTGTTGTTGACTAGGGAACGGATTCTCACCCGCGGGCCGCAAGAGGGATTTGTGAAGGGTATTGTGAATATTTGGGAGAGTATTGAGTTCCTAAGAATAAGAGCGTATGACCTCTGTTACAGTGAACTTCGCATGTTGAGCTGCCACAACTGCAAGCGACGCAGCAGGAAGAGGATTCACGGTTACTTAAGCATATGACAAGCCATATTTTGATCCGTTAATTATTTTTAATTTTTCTTAACTTTAATTGTATAGCAGGTGTCAGGTGATCACCAACAACAGTATTCCGAAGGGCGAAGTGCTCGTCTCCCACCATTTCGACTTTCTGACCACACTTCCATGTACTTAGAGACCCCCAGATTTAGGAAATCCACAAGATATGCTTACGAACCCAAAGTACTACTTCACTAGCGTGGTTCAAGAATGGTAAGTCGATCCTAACTTTTCCTTCGTTTTTACTGGTGTCTAACGAACCAATAGGATCCACGTCAACCATTATCGATCCGTTTCATGTACGGCTCTGCTTTAGCTGTACAGGGGTTCGACGCATTCGCTTTTATAATGACTTCATCGATTGTTATTCCCAAACAATTAGAGCTAGCCCATCCGTTGACTAGATTCTGGATGCGGGTGACGGGCGTCTCGTTTCTGCCCTTTGTGTTGAATTGCTGGTTGTTGAGAAAGCATCATATCCGTCACTCTAGGGTCGGATTTATAGTTGGATCCTGCTTCTTTCTTCACAATGCGGGGCTGGCAGCGCTCTATATATGGAGTGCGATCGAAGCCGGTGAATATACGATCCAGCCTCTTTGGTACGCTGCGGGGTGGCGGGGTGTCTGGGCCACATGGTCCATGTGGGGTTTATTAGCAGCCTAGGAGAATGACCAGACGTGAACATGATCAGATGGTCTATGGGTAGATGTAAATCAGAATCCTGGAGCTTATTGTGAGGGTTATACGGCTCTTACGAAGGAGCTAGATGCGCAAGTTCGCCCAGATATATATATATATATATATGTCAATCACGGAATGTCACAATTCAGAATAAGCATCCTCACAGATTATGTTGTGTTATAAAGTCCTAGACACCACATGTCCTCTGTTTACCCATTGGTCCACCGTCTACTTTGGCCCGTCCTCGCTTGAAGGCATGCCACTTATGTGCCGGTACGACTTCCCAGCTTGTGCAATGCCATGTAAGGTTGAGGAAGCGTGATATGTTAGATGACGGGTACAATTGACAGCACGTTAGCCAAAGCCCAGCAGCAGCCTGTGGAGAATAGGGCTTCCCAATCTTGATAGGAGAATATAGAACGTGGTGAGAAAATTGTGCCATTGAGCTTGTAGATTAATCCAAACATCCTAATGAATCCTCCCCTCTAACCATTGTGTTAATGACCCAGCAAATAGGCATGTATTATCTACATCTCCAAGTCTCAAGTCAACCTTGAAAGTCCACATACCGCTCCTTAAAAACATTGTAAGAATCTGGAAATCTAGTAAAATTTCACTAGAGCCGCTACTAGATATATAGTTAACCTGAACTCCATGGGTATCGCGAATAGTAAGGTGGGCTAGTGGACCAAAGGGTGTAGTCTTCAACGGCTCTGTATAAGATATTTCCTCATCGTGACTACCATCTGCGTAGATAGCAGAGAGGCTCACAGTGAAGGTCGCATTGACGAGGCCCTCGTCAGAAAGTTCCAGCTCCTTCTTTTTAGATTCAGGCAGATGACCGCGCAGGTAGACGAAGAAGAGATGGTCACTTTATTAGGATACCAAAACGTTATTATCGAGCTGCACTTCAAGGAGAGGGAGGACCTTACGCGATAATAGGCGTCGGGGCAATCTCGAGGAACTCAACGGAGAAAATCTGGTCTTCCTTTGGCACGATGTCGTATACGGCATTGTTGTGGCCGGGGATCTTGTCTTGTTGGGCCATAATATTCTCGCTGATAAGCACTTCTCGCTGATAAGCACTTCTCGCTGATAAGCACTTCTCGCTGATAAGCACTTCTCGCTGATAAGCACTTCTCGCTGATAAGCACTTCTCGCTGATAAGCACTTCTTGCTGTATCTTAGCAAGAACAGCTAGGGCAGCGGTGTAAAGAGAGCAGAATTGCGAGAGAATTCATTTCATCACGTGGTAGTTGTGTGGGAGGTCCGAGACTCTGAGGAGTGTCGGCTTTATGCAGGGTACCAATTGGGAATCCTCCGGTATAAGCAATTAATTTAATTGATTTTTTTTTTTTTTTTTTTTTTTTTTTTTTGGTTTCTCATACAAAATTCCTTCCTATTCCGATATAGGGAAATTTCTTTATTTTAAGTGGCCCCCTATCAAAATTACTTATAATGAATTAAAGTGGATCCTTGTTAATTATTTATATACTTTATAATTTAATATACCACATTAGTATTTTGAATCTCCAACAACACCCCGCTTTATGTCAAATGATTGACTCCAAACCCTCCCGATAGCCGCCCTAAACTAGCGCCGCAACCACAGCGATGCAAACGCTCTGGAATCCGGATCGCCCTTCTTTTTTATATCTTGCTAGTACTCTCCGGTAAAACTATATAATTCACTAATCTTATAGGGTTTATTAACCTTTCTCTGCCTTTTCTCCTTAGATAGTACTGAGCCGTTTCCGTATAACATATATAATTTTCTGTATAGAATCACACTTGAAGCCGTTTCTTAAGAGCGAGTTTCTCGAAGGAGAAAATAAAAAGATGAGGAACAACCAGGCAGAGCGCCTCTATTTAACTTCACAAAAATTCCATCGCATTGTCTAGCTCACCCACTCACTCACCCGCGATCAGGACAGCATCACCTAAATCACCTATACTCACACTGGGACTTAGCAACACTCAACCATAAAGCAGCAACTTCCAAAGGGCTTATTTTCCAGTCGGCCGCGTTTAATAGGTGGCTCAAGTACGGCTGAGCGGACGGGAAGCCCTGTTCTCCACACCCTATAGTTGTATATACTAGTTTACTATAGAGTTGAATATATAATATTTACTTTTTTTATAATACACGATATCCACTTAGCCCTAATATTAGGATTAACTCTATATAGTAGTGCCGGTATTTGTATTGTGTCTTACAGTACCCCAAATGTCACACGACATTCTGTGGCGTCATTGTTGTTTACTTCAACCGTGGAACCGGACTGAAGTTTCCCAGCGGCAAGCACTAATGTATTCGGAGATTGTTTCCGCAGCTCTTACTTAACCTTTCGTTTCCGATTGCAGCATATAAACAGCGACAAGTTTCCGCGGTATTATGTGCCAGCTAGTTACTGGTCACCTATATTACCGGCGCATGGGAGAAGGATACAATGATGTAATCGCAGTATTTTACCTTCATCCTCCCAGGCTATAGGCATTGACGCAAACCATGTACAGACAGTGCAAATACTAGTAAAACTCATCACACTTACTGATAATATTTATACCGGGGCTGAAATGTACTTGAAATCAGAAAGCCATAACTTAGATAAATGCCGGAATGTCATGAAATGTCAGTGAAATAGACCCTTTCTCTCTCTGGACACAGGAGTTCTTTTAAAGTTTTGAATACTACATCACGCACGAGTTACTACCCCTGCCCCGTCACCGGTCCTCTATCTCTGCAATGGGTCGGAAACTATCCCTCCTAGGGACAGACCAGCCTGTAAGTCTGTATATACTTTGGTGGTATGACAGGTCCAGAACATTGACTTGAACTTGTGCAGTTGCTGGACTCGTGGAGCAATGCTAACCGTTGGTCTCCCGCCGAGTCTTGAGGTCAGGTCCTACCTTATCCGGGCTTGTGTTTCAGATATGCTTACTTATGGTTTGCATCCTTATGTCACTATTCTCTCCATTTGGACGTGCTACTTCCTAGTTTGCTAGAAAGTGGAGTTTTACATCATTAGCCGTGCCATGTAGGATATCGGAGTATATGGGTGCTACGTCAATGACTCTCAATTATGATCGATCGATCAGACCCGAAGGACCGATGGACTGAAAAGAAAAGTCATAGTTCTGGCAAGTCTAAAGGTAGAGGAATATATAAATTTCTGGTATTTCTTCTCTAGACCGGTTCTTCAGTTAATGAGCTATTCATACCCAAGAAAACTATTCAACCCCTAAATCTTCAGCCTTTTACAATATCTGTCACATACTTGTGCTACACTGGCGAACACTTAGCCATGCCTTTCTACTCTATTGCTATTTATCGTGGCAAGGAGGATAAACATGAAGGGGATGCGGGGTACAATCTTATTACTACCCCTGACCGAGAGACAGCGGACCTGTTCTACCGCATGCTACAAACATACCCGGACATCGATACCAAAAACAAATATCATTTTTTTAATCTGCAACGTCATTCAGCACAGATGTGGACGTTCCAAACCGCCTGCTGCAGAGATGACCTGAGAGAGCTCGTCAGAGCCATGACTTCACGCCAGTTTAGCATCACCGATGAAAGGTTCAGAGACCTTGTTCAAAAAGTTGTTATTCAACATTATAACAGTAATTGCTGGTTTGATAAAAATTACATTCCTATCATACCCCACATCGACTTGGCAGATCATATCAGCGGAGGGGAATTCTTTATTCGTCGCAAATACCATCCCAGCCAGTTTTGGTATCTGGACAACGACTGGATCAGAATCTCCGAGAAACAAAGCACTAAATTTCGGTTAGAGCTTGTTAACAACAGCTCTGCGCCAAAGGACGCTCTACTGATCGGATCAGACGAAGTGCGCATAGTAGCACTGAATTCTTCCTCCACAAATACTATCGGATCCCATTCTATCCACGATGGGGCATTGGGAAGTAAAGGAGATAATGAGACGTTCAAATTTAGTGCCTTTCGGAATCAATTCAACCTTGGCTTAGGTACGAATCTTCAGTCTGACTACGTTAAGTATGTCACCTCGAGGCGCTTGCTTGGGGAGGAATGGGAGTTGGTTAACTGATATACGGGCTAATGATCTCATAAAACCTGGGATTGTATTCATGGATGTTGTATATGAAAAGTTTTGTATTGTTCCTGTCTTATGCTGTTGGCTTACCTTAGTTTATTAATGGATGCAATTACTGTCTTTGCTATACTTAAATTCTTACATAGTATCGTAAATTCTTGACTTTTTCTTTTTCTGTTCCTGGATTATGTTGGTGTCTGTATTCTTTCCATTCCACGATCTCTGAATTTCTCTCTCCCTGGACGTGATATCGTAATTTTACCATCGTTGAACAAGAGTGGCATCCCATATCGAACCGCCCCAAAAACATCCACCTCATGGTACGAATGTTATCTGCGACCATTCTAGCACATTCTTAGTAAGCATTACAATATCGAGGTTGAGCCAAGAAATACCTCATATCTGTGTTTTTAGCGCTGCCTCGACAGAAATACAACATATTGTACATACTGATAATGCATCGCGCTGAAAGTAATACTGGTGGTATAACTGGAATCTCCGAGGCTACAATCGTCAGCACGTTGACTTGGGTTGAGACATCACTTACGATCCCGCATATACGGAATCATTGCCAGGGTCGAGAAGTACTAGTACATCTAGTTAGTAGGACCTATTCTCCCGTTATGTAACAGATACGAAGAACAAACATCGGGTTCGATGATGCCCTGAGTATATCCTAGTTCCGGCTGAGGTTGAAAATGTGGTTGAGTAGCAGATACGGGTGCAGCTCCAACTTCTGGTGGTGGGCTCTCTGGTATAGTTTCTTCCTGGTGACTAATGCAATCATCGCTGTGTAATCTATTGTCTGAAACTATTAATACAACCTTTAACTGCTACAACTCATTTTAATCCAGGCTAGAATAAAAATACTATTTTCCAGGAGCGGGTACTTAACTACCGAAACCAACGTTCTGGGTGGAGTGTTACATCTGTCAGTCGGCATAGATCCACACCTCAGGTAACCTAAAACTGACCCTACAGCCAAGTATCAATACTTTCCAGTCTTTGACATCATTGACTAGAATATATGATGCATGCGGAAGCAATGATTATTACACTAACATCGTGACTTTTTTATTGCTTGTAGATACCGAGATAGGGCGACTTACTACCTAGTATGTATATCAAGACCTTTCTGTCTCTCTCTGTCTCAGATCTATTTTACAACAAGCATTCTCCTCTGAACCTCTTCTAGCAATCTTTGGATAGTCTCTATTAAAATGCCTGACTCTATTCTTTGGGCCTCTCTGGCCTATCTACTATGTTTCGGTCGTCAAGCCTCGGCAGATTGTGCTAGTTACTATAGTCGCCTCTGCCCAGGTAATAACCCGGTCAAAGAAAGTTGGAACTGGGTTGTACACGGTTTCTTGCGACAGGACACGGGAAGCCCTGTTCTCCACACCCTATGGTCGTATGTA
Organism: Aspergillus transmontanensis; assembly: GCA_009193505.1. Taxonomy (NCBI): domain Eukaryota; kingdom Fungi; phylum Ascomycota; class Eurotiomycetes; order Eurotiales; family Aspergillaceae; genus Aspergillus; species Aspergillus transmontanensis. The sequence continues at coordinate 129,576 of ML738306.1, forward strand.
CTGGTTTACCATAGAGTTGAACATATAACATTTGCTTTCTTTATGATGCACGATATCCACTTAGCCCTGATATTAGGATTAACCCTACATGGTAGTTCCTGCATTTGTATTGTATCTCACGGTACCTCAAATATACAGTGATAACCAGTCAGGCTGCTTTAAGATATATCAAGTTACATCGTGCACCTGGACTTTCTTTCAGTGTCGGTAGAGAAGGTAACATTAGGCTTTAATAACATCTTATACTCCTGAGATGTGATCCACATATAAGCTACCTGAACTTTAGTGATATTTCAAGATGTACTCTTATACCTTTCTCAGTTGGCACTTCTGAACGATGCTACATACCATAAGTGTAACTCCCATTGTAACCCAGTTCAGAAACTATCCCCTTCATATAACGCTATTCTGTAACACTCAAATCCTCCCAGCGTACATATACCCTCAATCATCTCGCGCGGACTGCAATAGAGCATTCAGTAGCAGCTGCATGTCATGTCCCCGATAGGCGACATAGACGGTTTTCCATATACCCCGAAACTGCTTACGATCAAGGTTGAGCTTTCCGCCCTGCAGAGTATCGCGGAGGGACTTCGGTAGCGAAACAAAATGCAAAACACTTTTCTGACTAGTACTCAGCCAAAACAAGGTTAGATCCTGGAGTAAAGGGAACTGATGAAGCTGGGCAAGAAGGGGAAACCAGGTGCCGCCTTTCAGTTGAAGACGCTCCAGCTTCAGGCATCGCAAAGTGCGGCATGTAAAGTGGAGAAGTGTCAGAAGTTCATTGCATTCCATTTCGGACGCTTCGGTAAGGGTGAGCTCTTGCAATTTGGAAAGTACCACTGGTCCGGATGCTAGACGGGTCGTAATTATCTGTGCGTCGGGGGTGTAGTCAAAACCTATCTCTAGCGTCTTGAGCCTTGGAGCAAGAGCGATGACACTGGCTACCCATTCTCCGATATTACCGGGAACGAAATTGTGGTGGAAATTTAGCTTCTCAACCTGGGCCCAACTGTTGATGAAGGTCGGGTCTTTGAGGATGTCGAACTGAAGGCAGCGTGGATCGACATCATTGAAGGCAAATCCGCTACTGCTCTGATGGGCGTACACAGAGAAGGATCTCACAGGGATGCCGGTCTCCGCAATGATGTCCATGATCATGGTTATACCGTCACTGGGACCTAAGCGAGAATGTTCCGATGAATCATTCCATCCATAGTCGAGATGGACAGTGAACGACCTGCAGTTGGGAAATGAGAGTAGTACATCACGCAACCAGCGAGCCCCTGGTGATTGTTCCACATCCAGCTGACCCGAATTATGTCTCATCCATTGAAACCCCAAGCCCATGCGGCTATTCAAAACCCCTCTGATGAGTAGATGGTGTACATGATCCTTTAAATGATTGTCTCCCGCCAGCTTCATAAGTCGCTCTAAACTTATGAAGCCGAGGTCTGTACGTACAGTATGAAGCACGACACGTCCAAAGTAATGCAATGATTTTTCGTAGAGATGCGCGCAAGTCAGTCGCAAGGCGCATAACTCTTCGATTCCAGTGTCTCCAGTACCCAGAAAAGCGGCGACGTTTTCGACTAGTTCTTCCGGTAACTTGCACAGTAGATTGGTCTCATTTTCTCGAGACGCTACCCAAAAATTAGCAAAGTAACTCTCTAATACTGGATAAGTAAATCACCCCGATTAAGCGAATACTCCATTTTCGCGATCTGCATCAGTGTGGAATCAGAATGATGTTTGACGAGAAACATGTTTCGCGATGGGTAAACATAACCAGGAGAGTTCCCTGACTAGACGGCTATTCCAAATTACAGACAGTGAATGAATTACATGCTAAAGTCCAGCCTGAAGAATAGTGTCTTTGTTCACCTTTGCTATGTTAGACCGCTTTGTTCCTGCACAGAGTCCTGTCAGGATCCTAAGCGCTTAGCCATGATTTTCATTATATAGAGGGTGCAATGTAGGTACTTTATGCTTCGTCTTACCAAGTCCAGTTGACTATGTGGCTTGCACTAAAATACAATGACGTAAAGCGTGACAGTTTAAATGCAGTGCCAGTGTTATTAAAAGATTCACGGCACTGCTACAACGTCATATCTTGGCTGTCATGGAAACATTGGCCAAGCGAAATTTATTGGTTCCAGACAGCTCACTGACATGCGTCCAAGCGCATGATGCATGCCCTTATAAACTCACTCATACACCACACCTACTGAAAACCCATCAGTCTGTATTGTGTATTTTCTTTGACTTCTATGCAAGTTTAACTTCCGATACAATTATCAGGAACATTTTAAGAGTCATTCGTAAAGTATACTGAATATAGTGTCATACTATGCTTGTGTAATCTCTATTTCGCCCGCACCTAATTCTTTGGTAATGAACATAGGGATCTTGAGGTCTCGCAAATCCAACCTCTACTCAAGGTGGCCTGTTAAGTATACTGAAGTTCATTGTAATAGATTGTAGGTCTAGGAAAGAGATATCTGAGAGCCTCAGGGAAAGGGTGATTGATGTTTTACATTAATTTAATAAACTACTTAACTATTATTCATTTCTGATAAATAAAAATATGAGACGAATGAATGCTCTTTCCGATGGACAGCAAATCCACAAGGATACAAGAAGCCGAGAAAGCTCTTCAAAGGTTATACATGTCTGAACTTTTATGCTCTGGACGAGTAAGTAAGATCTTGGTTCCTTAGCCTCATTGGGTGACGCCTCATTTGATTAAGAGTAAAGCTTCGGAGGGAGATCTAGTAATCGATTAACGAGCACCTCACATAGCAGCCGATTGTCCTCGTGGTGTTTTTCTTGGTTCTATAACCATGCTGTTCAAAAGTTTGGGATGGATCTGTAAGAAACCCGATTGGCTTCCGGTAGGTTGATAACTACAATCATATAATGGGTGGGTTCGGAGCTCGTATCATTAATGCGGACGGTCTTTTGGCAGATACGAAGCCACAAACGGTGCTGGATGAAATATTGGACATCTTTCAGCAGTGCGAGTGAGGCATGTGGAGGTTAGACGACCAAGTTTACAATGAAGGGTCAACATTCTACCCATCTAGCGTTTGGATGTACAAGAGGTGGGCTATCTCGTTAGCAGAGAAGTTCAGCAAGTGGAGGAGTAAATGAGGTGAGGTATTTTACTATGATTCGGCTATTTCTAATGGTGGCAAATGTACATAGCCTGCAATCGATTAGCGCTGTAAGCGGGTGGAGTATCCAAATGGCGGTAGCGGTATTGCAGGTTCCATAGTGCAACCCTGATCAGCCTTGCCTCATCGCAAAGGCAACACGAAGATATTGGCAGATTTACCTTCACTTTCCCAGCTTCTGGTATATGTAGACTAATCGGATCCTGGGAACTCACCGCAAGCCAGTTGGACCTAGCGAAGCATGTGTCTATTGTTCGCTGGTAAGTGGAGTGGAACCTTAGACACAAATTCCAGTATGCCCTGAAGCAAAGTAAGTGATCACTGATAGTGACTCCCACCCACTATGCATACAGAAATGGACTGTCAATAACCTTTGTCGAGTGAACCGCTTCTGTGGATCAGGTTGTGGTGTAAACATTCGTGGACGAAAAAGAAGATTTCGGCATCTGAACAGTGCTCCACATTTATAAAGGAGATAAACAGGAACTACTGCTAGCCACTCTTATCTATTTGACACATAATCTCATTTCGCAGAAAAGTGACCGTCATTGGCTTTAGAGCAGAATAAGTCTCTGTAATCGCCGGAGACTCGCCCCATTATCAATTAACGCGTCGTGCATGACTGGCTCATACTGCAGGCATAAATTGGTATTATTATTGATCGACAACTTGGCATATCGTACTGCATGTTCATTACCCACATGACTACCGCGGCCGAGTATTCATGGAAATGGAGATGCGACGTTCATCCCTGCTAGTGCCACTGGGACTTCAATACCTAATACAGGAAAACCCCTTTATAAGCAACCCCGATATAGGGAATTTACGCGTTATAAGCAATCTAATCAGGTGTCTGAAATCAATTACCATACAAAATTCCTTAAACCCCCGATACGGGGAAATTTCATTAGTCTATCTAATCCCCCATACATAATTGCTTATAAAGGAGTATAGTGAGTCACTTTAACCAATTATATATTTTCAAAAATATATAAAAATCACATGCCCGGCTATATATTAGTATATTTAGATTTAAAACCTTACAACACATCAACAACTCAAATATATATGGTTTTCTACCACACAGTATACTGTTATTATAATACTCTCCATCACACAAAAACATCAATAAATATACGACATAAATTATTTATACTACTTAAAATCCTAGTTCCTACTAGTCTATATAGATATTTCACTACAAGCAATCCCCCGATATAAGCAATTTGAATGGCTTGCTGAGTGAGTTGCTTATAACGGGGTTTTACTGTAGATCGATTCGTTGTACGCACTACGGCGGCCCCACCGAGCTAGGGTCGTCGCTGTGACATCTAGCGGCGCTATTCGGTTGAAGGCGAAGTGGAGAAGCTGCAAAATATTTGTGAGAAGGGTTGCATCGTTCATGGATAGGAAGGCTAGACCGGGCACCGGGATGCCAAAAACTGGGAAGTCCTCCAAAATAACATTGTTACTATTGGTCCACGCTGTAAGTGAGACAGGCTAGTATGTCGTAGATCTGGCTTAGCCTTCCCGAGTCGGCTTGGGCCGAGTACTAATGCAGTTAAATAGCTTTGATTTAGCTCTGCAAGCTCAGATCCTATGCGAGAATTACTACCACCCGCCCCTCGCGCAAATCAAATAGTGATACTGGATTAGGGTTGGTGCCGCGGCTGAGCCTTCTCAGTTCCGTTCTTATGGCATTAGCACAACGTGTGGCGTCGGTGACACAGATCAGCGATGCTAGGCTTTTAGCGTACGATGCGACGGAGCTTTTATTCATCTCATATGTGAAGAACCTGGGAAATGGGAAGTATTAGGACTACCATTGGAGTATAATAGTGCGCAGTAAGGACTTTTAGCGTGTGCTGCAAACCTATAATGCCCACATTTTATAGTACTTCTCCTACATGGAATCGTTGTTTAGATCATGTCTAAAATTTGGGGTAAGAGATTATCTGGTGCCATACACTAAAGATTTAGCACCGTGGAGCTGTGAGCCATATGACACGGTCTAACTCCCACAGGCCCGATTCATGGAGATAAGTTAAGTAGGCTGAGTATCTGCTGAGTTCACGACACTGGGTCCAACCTGTCTTTACTTACCATGAACATAGAGGCTCTTTTGGTATATAGCTCGACCCATTTTACTTTTATTTATTTTGACCCAGACTCTACCATTTTCCGTGGCAAATAACCCTCCATACGCGATCGTCATAATTTACAACGCTGAGCGACGATAGAAGCACTGCATGGCCAACTTCTTTAGCATAACAATGAGCTCTTGTCAGAATCTAGGCGACTACAGCGAGCAGGGATTGTCCCCATCCCGAGAGATGAACAAAAGGATTATACCTTTTTCGACGAGGCAACGCCTGAGGCGCGCATTCTCAATTGACATGCCATACAGCCTTCAGCGCTTAAAGGAGAAGTGGGAAGCCTCGATAGAGACAGGACACTGGCCATCTACTCGAGCCCAGGGAAAGGCACATAGTGGTCGGCACTGTTTTCTTCTCCAACTGCCGACAGAATTACTGCTGAAAATCGCATCCTATCTATCGGTGGTCCCTCGGGCATGTCTTGCCTTAACATGCAGGCGACTATTCTTAGTAGACGATGCTGCTCTGAACTCGGAACTCCTGCATTTCAGTCCGGACTTTGCGCCGCTCTTCAAGCACTATCAGAACGAATACAACTTCACGACTCCCCGGTGGCAACTCATCAGACTTCTAGAGAACAGGCGGTGGCTTGCTTGTTCTAGATGCTTGAAGATGCATATGGCGGCCTCCTTTCCCCAGCGAGAATGGAAAAAGCGACCCGAAGACCGAATCTGCAGCCTCGGAGATCTCGCTGGTGTAGTGGAGCTATGTCCGTGCATCAAATTAAGCTTTCGCGGAAAGATGGACCTCGTTGACCTCCTTCGAAAGCGACAACAGACTTTGACGGCCCTGGCGACACAATTCGGTGCCAGTTCCCTGGAACGTTTCTGCTGGCACTCTTGCGTCATGAACTACGGATCTTCGGAGATGAAGATAAGGGTTTTACCTGAACTAGACAAGACCGACATGCTGAAGGTCAGAGTGGAATACCGTTTAACGATAGAGGCAGGGCAGCTTGGCAAAGAAGAATCCATGATACCCCGTTTGGGATGTGCACACCGGGCGGTCGATCTGTGGCTCGCCAGCGTCTGTAACACATATGACGCACTTGGCAGGACGGCGTCGCATATATCAGCCTGCAGTATATGCAATACTAGCTTGATATGCCCCCAGAAAGGACCCTTACATGTAGATGAAGGGTCAGGATACGATGTATATGACTTTTACATCGAGAAATGTCTTGGACCTGGGAACGTGTCTGTTCCAGACCACCAGTGGGCTGTTCAGAGGATCCATCCTGCAGGGGATCGGAGAACTGTCGGTGATTGTGACGAGCGCTACCCTTGGATTCCCCGCAAGTATCACATCCGCTCATAGTCTATGTGATAGATCTTGCTGTCAGTATCGATGTGCACTTTAGGCGACATGCGCATCAAGTTCCTTACGGTCTTCCCCATGGCCGGGGCCATCCATTAATGCCTGATGCATCTGACTGCAAGACGCGAGATGCTAGCCACTACAATATCATTTGTTTATTCCTGTGGTCGCCGTATCCCGATGCCGTCGAAGTAATAGCAGGTGTACTACTAGATGCAATGATAGTCTTTGATTCCCTATTATCAGAATCGTGACGCCGTCCAACAGTTAATCAAACTGGCACATATTCTTCAGGGTGTACCGGTATTTTGACATATATTCATGTTCCTTTAAACTATCCACGGTACGGTACTCTGCGGTGAATAAACTTGATATCTAATTGTTGTTATGAAGGAAGGTTCAATTTAGTGGGAAAGCTTCCTGTACGACGTCCGTATAGAATTGGATCCATCGAATATTCAACCAGTAATGAACATCTATATAAACCCTCCAGTTAGAGCCAGGATAATATCTAATAACAATATCTGCATCACAAGATATATTTCTATCTCTCCTTTGGCCCCATCGAGGACTATGTGGTAGTTAATGGAGAACTGGATTTGGTAACTAAACTCCTTGTCATGCAATTAGGAACTTAAGAGCCATAATCTTATCATATTTTACCGGGTTCTGCTCGTCCATGAATTCCAGTATAGTACCCCTCATGCACTCGCGATGAGCCTTAGATAATAAGATAGTTGAATGTGCTCGGGCAGGACATGTTCACCGGAGGTTGGTAGCATCAAGTGAAAAGGTTGGGGAAGGAAAGCCTGATACACACTAGCTCGGATAAAGTTGTTTGTTAATCGTAGGAAGATATAGCTCACGTTGATCACTATCTCATTAGACGTCTCCCGCATTAATAGAATGAATGTTCCAAGGTGCTGGCGATCTTCATATGCCAGCTCATCATGGTATCTTGGAAAAGCAGCGTAATGATATCAAAGTCAGTGTGAGGCCATCCACGACGAGTCGTGCCTTGATTAAGCCGGGACAGGGCTAACCGGCGGGCGGTGGGTGGGGGGATAGTTGCATCTCAGCTCGCTGATAGCTGGTACGGAGCGCTTGACGAACATTCCTTCAGGTACATCACACCTGACCTCACACGTCGGCGTGGAAGTGGTAGAAGGGTAGAATGAAAGCTGTTGACTTACCTTCTGTTCCATCTGAATGTTACCGGAGTTTGAAGTTCGCCAGCCGTCCGTGGTTTTGACTCCTTTATAACTCCATCATGCGCTGGGGCTATAGGCTAGCAGAATTAACAACGTTTGTCTTTAGCTTAGTCTAAGGCTGAAAAACTTTATGTTCTTTACGGGATCTACATCCAGGTATACATTATTGTAAAGGTGAGATAAGGCTACCCATTCCTTGCGCCTTCTTATTTGTCTCTAGGGAGAACGCCATGATTGATCCGCTTCACAATGCCGGTCTTTCGCAAAGAGCCTACTAAAATTCGGTGACTTTGTGCTTTTGGTTGCTAGAGCTATGGAAAAAATAGGTCAAAGTTCACAGTTACTAGAGCCATAATGCTCAAGGGTGCAGTAGAGAGCGATAATTCTTATATTGTTTGGCTTGAAGAAGTTATATTCAGCTCACTCAAAGGGTTCTTCATTCTTTATACGGTGTACTTTCCCTCCGCCTGCTGAGAATCAGTATTCAGTCCAGCTCTGGTAGTAGAAGGTTTTCGGGCACCTAGAACCTATATCGCTGTTTCCTTAGGATCATCATTATGTACCCTGCCTAGCCCTAACCCTAGACCACCACCTAGGTTTTCTAGGTAGGCAGGCGGTAGGTAGGCGCCCTGTGTCACGAGGCAGGTGCCTTGTGTGTCGATGACACGCCTAAGTTGATATTAGGGTAGCGACATAGTCTAACCTAGTTAGGCAGTGTCGGCTCGGCTTCAGGATAAGCGAGGCCGGAGGATCCGAGTGCTCGGCAAAGTAAACTACACCGCCAATAATCCGCTTTATTTATATCACTATTCTGGATATGATCTTCTTCTCTAGCTCCAGAGGTGCTTCCTGTTGTAAGCCAGGAAGAGCCGTTCGTGATGGTGTTGAATATAATGACAGGCGGAAATTATCAACGTTCAAAGCAATGAATTGAGTCTACGTCTCTCTTCCCTCGTCTTGCTTTCAAGATCAGCTCTACTTTGAATTAGTAAAAGATTATTTTAACAATCATTCAATTTGAAAGCTAATTATCCCACGTTAATCTGCGGGGTATACGCAATTCACACGGTCGAGCACCGCGCGTGAAAAAAAGTGTCATTTCACAATCCCCAAGTTGGTGCGCAAAGGTTTTCATAACAATAGACCTTTGATCATTATTTGAACACTAAGCTGTCTGTTTCTCGCATGCTGGAGGAGATGGAATCGACCTACTCTAACAGGATTGTCCCCGAACTAAGGATATACACAGTTATAGGAAGAAAGGATATCAATTATCTTGAATTAGATGGGGGCATACCGTGTGAAAGATAGGTTTCTGTTTAAATTCTGTGGGTACAATATATAGCCATCTGCTTGACTCTTCTATACGAAGGCTAGGACGATTGTGAATACATAACAAGTTTGAGTTCGTATTTATCTCATTCGTCCTTTAAGGCTTAGTGTAAAGCCTAGTGAATGTATCGCAACGTCTCAGCTGTATAACAAAATGCGTTAGATTCTCCATCAAGCAGTTCGGTTCGGCAGAATGGGAAACTGCACGGATGGATTTGGGTTTAAAAAACTATGACGGTGACGTTGATTTAAATCAGACACGTAACTGGTCACATAGATCTGCGCCTGCTGGATGCTGTCATATATGAACCTGATGCAGCACGGTAGCTCTTCGTATCAAACTACACTGCTCTTGTTATTCGGAATCCTGAACGTCTTTATGATGGAGCAGCCATCTTCCACTCCCGACAAATCAATTCCTAGCACCGATTGCATAATAATCGTGGGTGCTGGTGTTTTTGGCCTGACCACAGATTTGGAACTTCGGAAGCGCGGCTACCAACATGTATTCGCTCTAGACAGACACATGCCACCAGTCCCTGATAAATCCAGTATCGATATTTCCAAGGTAATACGCGTTAACTACGCAGATCCATTCTATATCAACTTAGACTTGGAAGCTTTGAAGATGCGGAGAGAAAAATATACTGAATATTTCAATGAATGCGAATTCGCTCTAATAACAGAGTCAGAGAATGATCCACGTCTTGAACGCACCAGGCAAGCATTACTAATGCTTGGTCAAACCGTTCATATCTTCAGAGATAGAGATGAATTCAAGACAAGATATCCATTCTTTGATAGAGATCTGCCCCAGCATGCCATCGGCTAGTCCAACGAGGCCTGTGGGTGGGTTAATGCAAAGGCAGGCTATTCAAGCGGTTGTATCCGAGTGCACCCAGACCGGTATCTCGTTCATAACAGGGCAGAGAGCGATGGTTATCTCATTAATGCAAGCAGAGACAAAGCTAGTGGATGTCAAGATGGCTTCTGGAGAGACTCTGACCTGTAGTCAGATGATCCTAGCACTGGATCATGAACAAACCATATTCTTGATCTTTATAGAATAGCAGTTTCTACTTGCTATCCAATAGCATCAATTAAACTGTCTAAAGATAAGGCCGCCAAGTTAGCAAGGCTACCGGTGGCATACAATCTAACTTCGGGGGTGTTTATCTTTCCACCAACACTCGACAATGTCTTGAAACTGGTAAGACATGACTATAGATATGAAATAGCAATGGTGGCCCAATCCACAACACAGATCCATCCATGGAGTTCAGTCTCCACCCCTAGACTTTTCAAGCATTCCTTCGAACCTCAATTCATCCTAGACGAGACTGACGCCGCTCTCCGTGCGGGCCTCACCTCACTCTTGCCTCAGTTCAAGGACCACCCAAGGATAAACAGCAGGCTTTGCTTGTATTTCGACATCCCAAAGGGGGACTTTATCATTGATCACCACCCGGATATTGCCAGCTTGTCTTTAGCCACTGGAGACAGCGGCTAGTGAGAACCAACCCACCCCAGTTCCTTCGACATTGTGAAGACTAACCAATCCTAATTACTTTAAATTTCCACCTGTCATAGGACAGCATGTCGCCGATATATTTGAACACCGTGCTCCGAGTGTCCACCGCACTCGATGGGCATACAAGCCAACAGGGAGGCCGATGTCTAGTGGGGAGATGTACGGAAGCCGAGGTGGCCCACGCAGAGTTCTGACAAGATTCGAGCAAGCAAAACTGTAGTTTCCACTATAACATGAATGGGAACTCGACGAATGCTGAATCGTGACGCTAACCGAGAGTATTGTACCTATCAATTTAGAGTATACGCGTATGAAGCCTCCATGAACTGGATTGTGCAATATGTGTGGTCCATGTAACAAATAGTATGAAACCTTCATGCTGATCTAGGTTTACGTAATAGAGTCTCTTCAGAAACCAGGAGGTGTATAGTAAAGAAAATTCGACGCATGCGGCATTAGGTTTATGTCAATTTGACCCCTCAGACTAGTTTAACTGACGCAGCCCTGATACGCATGTAGCATTTGTTACCCAATGAACGAGTACAGAATTCCTGAGGGAGTGTTCTCCGTGCGTGGGAGGTTTGGGTTCGAGATCTGCGCTTTAGCGAGGTGACCTGTCGAATGTCAAATAAATTAAAGATAAAATGGAAGAGAAACAGGGAGAGAGTGCACCGTAGAGAGAATATCGTCATTGGCTGGAAACTAACTAAAACCGCGTTAGCGCAGAGCGACTATGACACCATAATTTTGTTAGACTAGACGGAAAGCCCCCATAGGATACGTATGATACCTAGTCAGGGAAAGAAGAGGTGCGAGCCGCGAAGCAAGGCAGCGAAATGGGCTGCGCTGCCGCCGTTCTAATCTCACACACTAGGTTCGGCATATTTTAGGCGAGGAATGTGAGGAGACGATCGACCTCTCCATAGAAGTGGTCTTTCACTTTCCAAGCGCTTTATGACGTGAAGGAAAAGGCAAAACAAGCCATTCAGTAATTGTTGATTGAGTAGCCCGAGACTGAATAGGGGCTTCCTGAGCGCCATTGTGATTTTTATACGGATGGGTTGGGTAGATGATCTTAGCTACGACGCTATCACAGCTTGCGTTTTTGATCTTTACTATACAGGTTTTCATTCTACGGATTTATTCGGCCCGTGGGCGGGCAGATCAACATGAATCGCGAAGAAGAGAAGGATGCAACCATCCTTTGCATCAAGGACTTGAAGGAAGCAGCTAGACGAAACCTGCCCAAGGCCTATGCAGGTACGATACTCACCCAGTCCAATTTCTAGCTCTTCATCTTCTTATCACTGACAAGGTATTGCCAGACTTTCATGATGAAGGGGCCATGGACCTAATAACGTACAGTCCTATTCCAAGTGACATTTATATGAAATGTTACTGTAGTTAATATCAATGACAGGCTCCACGAGAACGAAGAAGCGTACAACCGGTACAAAATCAGACCACGCACTCTTAGTAAATGTCGAAAATATTGATATGTCCTTGGATTTTCTTGGATCCAAAGTATTCTAATTTTACAATAGCTCCTTGCTTTACAGTCGTCACTGAATATTTATCCAGGTCGCCTTGCCAATTACGTTTGGACCGACAGGAATGCAAAGATTAACTCACCCAGATGGTGAGCTGGCAGTCTCTCGAGCGGCTTCTCGAAAGAACCTTGCTATGGTCTTAGCAACGCACTCCACGGTCGGGTTGGAGGAGGTTGCAATGCAAGGCAGTGGAAATCCTTATGCAATACATCTGCTAATGCTCAAAGACCGAGCACTAATGGCAAACATGATAAGAAGGGCTGAAGGTGTGTTTAATCGTCGTGTTATCTCTTGTTTCAAATCCAAGTGCTCATTCTCGGTGCATAGAAGCTGGTTATAAAGCAGTGTTCCTCTCAGCAGACTGCCCAAGGCTGGGAAAAAGAATCAATGAGTACCGCAATAACTTCATCCTCCCAAAGGATATGTGCTGGCCAAACTTCCTATCCAGGGGCAGGGAGGAATTCTTTGGGGGTGATACTGACATGCAGTTTGGTATGCTCGCCGTTTGACCTTTTCTTTGAATATAATGACAATGTTTGCTAATAAAGAGCCCAGACGCTAGTATTGAATGGCAAACTATAATACCTTGGATTCGCCAAATAACATCCCTTCCACTATGGATCAAAGGAGGTACATTCTAGAAACATCTTCATCTATCGTGCATATACCGTATGCTGACCATAGTGTGTTTTCAGTCTCAACTGTAGAGGATGTTGAGCTTGCCATTAAGCATGGCGTTGATGGGGTTCTCATTTCTAATCACGGAGGTCGCCAGCTAGACGGTGTACCCGCCACGTTGGATGCACTCCGAGAATGTGCCACTGCCGCGAACGGGAGAATAAAGATAGCTGTCGATGGTGGCATTCGACGAGGTTCGGACATCTTCAAAGCCCTTGCCATGGGTGCGGAACATTGCTTTCTACGGAGGATTACTATATGGGGCCTAGCTGTTGCACTTCCTTGATCTAGTATAGTAATTGGGTACCAAATGCTGACTTGTAGCCTATGATGCAGTACAACGGTCAAAGTGGAGTGGAGCTAGCGGTGGACATACTGGAGCGTGAGCTAAGGACAACTATGACCCTGGCCGGGTAATTCTGTCCTGCAGAAACAGATCCTTATTCCAAAGTGATTGCTGACTTTCATGTAGGTGTCGATCAATAAGCGAAATTACCCGCAATCACCTTTCCATACTGCGGTCAGATGGCATTCTAGCGAAGCTATAGTGGGCAATGTCGCCCGCTCGCTAAATCGGAATCAATGTTGAGTTCTGTGATATTGGCACTTGGAGACTTGGGCCGAATGGGTCTAGGAATTTAAGGATGTCTGATATCGTATACGCGAATAGTAAAGCTTGTTCCAACTGATTGGTTTTAAACCTAATTCCTGGTTCGCAGACATCCGGTGAGATGCAGTGTGACAGACAAGGTATATCCCGGTCAGATTGACGTGAAGCAATATTACTCAACAAGAGTAACGTAACCTGACTGTTACGCACTAGCTGGCTGGAAGGCTAAAGATGCTTAGTTTTATTACTAAACATTAAATACTATGCTCAGTACATAGTGAGTGCATGGACTTTAATAGCTATGAATGCTATATTTTAGTTCTGCAGAACAGTGATATTCGAAGAAATGTTAAGGTTAGTAGCTAAATAAACGCGTACAATAACAAATACAAGCTCCAGAACTATCATGCAAGGGCAAGTCCTGATGCTCAGATCGGCACGGATCGGAGATAACCACCAGAGGCGCCCGGAGATCGTCCGAGATCGTCGGCTAGGCGTCAGACTTGTGAAGAGAAATTCTTATCGATCACTTTTCGATATGTCTTGGCAAGCGTACCCCACTCCCATGACTCGAGGTGGGCGTGTCGAATTGTTGCATGTATAGTATCACATCCCTTGCGCAATTTATTCAGAAACTATGGCTTCAAATACGACCATCTCAGTACGAGGGGTGGCTTTTGCCGAGAAGAGGCCTTTGTTCTTCGACGTGCTCGAGAACCTGTGGCATCCCGAGTCCAACCCCGACGGAATTGTAAATCTAGGACTCGCAGAAAATGTGAGTGACCAGATTGGCTCCCCCTCTCCATACTCCATCGTGATGTGTGCTTACATGTAGCTCCACGATTGTAGGCATTACTCCATCCGGAACTTGTGGATTTCATCAATTCGCAGGTACGAGCGTCATTCACTGTTCGTCTTCTGTACTGATCCCAGACTCCTGCAATGGAGATATAGCGTCTGGATAGCCCACATGCACTGACATATGGGGACGGATTCTCTGGTTCTAAGTCGCTGCACAAAGCTTTGTGCAGATTCTTGAACCGTCAGTTCCGTCCCCGTGTTTTACTTGAGCCGACTGCCATGGTGGTCACCGCGGGAGCCAGCAATGCGGTCGAATGCTGTGCCTGGGCGTTGTTTGAGTCTGGGGATTATGTCCTCATTGGACGCCCTTACTGGACCATCTTCCAACATCTCTTTGGTACTCGCGCTGGGTAAGTATCTTGGAGATATTGCATGGCTGGTTAGAGTGCACAAACTAAGCTGCTGCAGCGTGAATGTTCTAGAGGTATCATTTGGATCAATCAATCCTTTTGGCGCCGAGGCGAGTGAGCTCTATGATCAGGCCTGCATTCGGGCTAGAGACGAAGGCAAGAGGGTGAAAGGAATCCTCCTGTGTTCTCCTAATAACCCGCTCGGTTGGTTTAATCTCTCTGTTGTTTCGCTGGGTTCTCACAACTAAGGCTAATACGATCCTTGAATAGGGCAATGCTATCCTCGCGAGGTCCTCGAATCAGTGATGAAGGTCTGTAGAAAGCACAATCTACACTTGATATCCGACGAGATTTATGGACTATCTACCTGGGACAACCCGCAAATGGAACACGGCATGGGGTTTACGTCTGTTCTGTCCTTAGAAGTCGAGAAGCTCATGGATCCCAGTATGGTGCATGTTGTGTGGGGAATGAGTAAAGTAAGGAATGAGACCCACTCCCCTTGTATAACAACTTCCAAGTAGACGCTTGCTCACTTCAATCTGCAAAGGACTTTGGGGCAACAGGCCTGCGAATAGGCTGTCTGATCAGCCAAGGCAATCCCGCGTTGCTAGCCTCCGCGGAAGGCATTTCGTAATTAACCCTCCCTCCTGCCTACTGCTTAGGCGCGCTTGCCAATTGTTCTAAGCTAACGCATCGAGTTCCCCGAAGGTTATTCAATTTCCCATCCAGTTTAGCCGACAAGGCCGCCACAGCTCTACTCATGAACGACGAGTATGTCGACAATTTTGTTGCGCTCAATCGCCACCGCCTGGCTGAGAGCTATCGCTACGTGACTGAGTTCCTTCGGGGCCATCAGATTCCATTCCGCGAGTCAAATGCTGCGTTGTTCGTGTGGATCAACTTGGCAGCAGCAGTTCGTAGTCCATGTCGCTCCGATGATGAGATTTTGGCCAAACTGCGTGCGAAAAAGGTCTACATCACTTCGGGACAGACCTATGCGAGCGAGGAAGCAGGGTGGTTCCGCTTGGTCATTGCGCATCCACGGGAGGTATTGGAGGAAGGACTTAGAAGGATGATTCTCTCCTTGCAGTAGAGGGGTGCGGTGGTGATTCTGGATCCCATCAGCTGTGCTTATGTCAAGGGAGGGAGATAAAGAGATCTAGAAAATTACATGTATTAAGTATAATCTTCTATACTGCCTATATCCTCTAGTCTATTGTCTTCTGTAGTAAGGTCACTGTAGTATAGAGATAGAGGTTGATTTCTATTAGATCTAGTAGCTTTCCTGGACTACTTCCTAGTATATATGTTTACTCAACCTACACGTAAGGGGTATTCTCGAACGGTAAACCCCCATACTAAGGGACTAGAGAAGCGTATTATTTATTAAGAACTCGTAACTTGCTTTAAGCCAATTCAAAGAGCTCCCACTACAACAGCATACCTTCCACCCTCAAAGAACCTTCTTTGAGATCATCATAGCATCCTAAACAAATCCCCATGTCAGCAACAAACCCACAAAGCCCTTGAATGTTACGGCATACCCGCCGCTAGGGCACCAAAACTCACCTGCTGCCCATCCGGCAAAACATAAGGTAAAGTCTGGGACTCATACTTCACACGCCGACCCTGGACTTCCTGCTCCCCTGGCGCCGTAATCCACTCCGCATACGCCTCCGCCCCAAACAACCAAGCATTATCCGCCACCACCGTGGACCCCACCGCTAGTAGACCCAGCCGCTCCACCGTCAGAAAATCAGGCAGATACTGGCACCCATCATGATCCAGGAACAACAAATCTATCGGACCCGGCTTCTTATGCTCAGACCTCCCCGCCAGCTCCACCAAGGAATCCGCCCCCTCCCCCACTAAGATCTCCACGAATTCACCCAGCCCGGCGAGGTCGATCAGCGAGCGCGCCACCGCCGCGTACTCGGCACTAGCCTCCAGACTGTAGTACCGGCGCCCGCCGGCGCGGCGCAGCTCGTCCCCGAACAGGATGGCCGAGTACCCGATGTAGCCGCCTACTTCAGTTATGACCCGGGGCTGGGACGTCTGCATCAGCTCCAGGATCGGGCGGCTGCGGTCTGGTCCGATGGTCATCATGCAGTGATTGTTGGCGGCGGCCCATGTGTCTATCTCGGCAAGGATGGCCTGTGGGTTGTTCCGGAGGTGGGTGGCGGCGTTGGGGTGCGTGAGGATGTGGGTTTGGAGGGCTTGTTCGCGGCCATCCTTTCCGAAGTTGCGTTGTTAACATGTGCAGGTTGGTGGGCTTGAGGGTAGAAGGAGGGAACGTACGCCGTGCCAGATGGTGGCTGGAGTCGGTGCACTCATTCCGTGGGTTTGGTTATTTTAGTTTTGTCCGGTTGCTGGTCGTGCTGAGGGATGAGGGCGTACGGTATAGGGTCTGTTAGTGGCGTGTGGAGGAGAGGTGTTTGTATGACATGTACTTGGTTTATATATTCCAGCAGGCTCGGCCCCATGATTGATCTTATCAGATTGATAACCCTTATGTCCGAAGTAGACACCGAGTCCGAGGTGACGTCTGTTGTCGTGGCTTGGGTCTAGTCTGGTTCCAGATAGAGTAAGTAGCAACACAGCCAATAATACCTCTTGAGAGAAGCCAAGACGATTCCTTTCACCCATATCTCCGATGCGATCTCCGAGACGGTATCCGAAGCTCGGGCCAGCTTGGTCTGCAGGAACGCCTCCTGTGGTCCTGTTGCATCTCTGGAGGGGAATTTTCCTGAATGACCATGACCTAGTCCGAAAAGTAGTAATCAGCTATACGTTTATCTAATGGACGCTATCGGCATGTACAAGTATAGTCTAGCATCAATCAGATCTACCGAGCATTAAAAATTGGAGTCACGTTGTAGATTGTGAGTGGGTTTCTCGAACGGAACAAGTATCTCTTTGTTACGCAACTATAGCTCTTACTTCATGGGGCTGCTTTGAGAAGTTTAATCCTCGTAAATCCTATCGTGCAGGCTCCGATAGTTGTCCACCCCAGCAGTGAGGTCATTCGTCCATGCACGTATATGCCGAGCAACAAACTCATTATCGCAATTTTGCACTGCAAGGTCAAAATCTCTTTGACGTTGGCTCTTGTGAAAAATCTCCACCCATTCCGGTTCCAGGCTTTTCATTCTCTCAATAAATACATCACGAAGGAGAGTGACCTCATACTCCCATAGATGTTCCCAGTAGAGATCGCAGGCTTCGCCATTCTCTTCGAGTTTATATCGTCCTAGATCAGGCTCGAGGGGGCGCGGTCGCCATTGTAAGAATGCAGGGTAATAGCAGGCATTCCATAAAGGGAGTGCTGAAACGCATTCCCAGTCTAAAATAGCTGGTAGCTCTCCGTTATCATGGACGAGAATATTTCGGCTAGAGAGGTCGTCATGAACCAGGACCGAGGGCTCCGGATAGTCTCCACTTGGTGGAAAGATAGATGGAAGCAGGATCTTCAGTTTTCCAATGATTTCCAATGTTCTTATTGCATCATCTGGATCAGCTTCATCATCGCTGTCAAGATCGCCAGATGGTAAATTGTCTAGCGTCGACTGACAGTCTTTCTCGCTGAGAGAAAGACGTGATGTAATCCAGTCGCTACTAGACCTAAATGGCCCTCGATGAACATCCTGAAGGATACGCGACCCCCAGAAAAAGTGCATAGAAACAATACTGCCGACATCTAGTCCTGCAGGAATATGTTCCTTTTCCGATAGAGGTGATTTATTAGAATATGCTGGAGTTTCAGCAGGCCAGGTGGCTTCAGACAGCCCGGAATCCTTGAGAATAGACGCTGTCCTATATAAATTTCGAATTCCCTGAAGTTGGTTTCGAAAAAGGCAACTAGAGTAGGCGGCAAACTCTCCAACCAAACTAGTTTTCGCAGAAAATGATAGAGAGCGCCACAGCTCTTTCAAGGGCCTTCCAGGCATTTTCATCATAATGATCCATTCAAATCCGATAGGATTATCTCGAGAAGATTGATAAGTGATGACTAGAGGAACAGGGATATTTGTGGTACGGGAGATCCAGTCCACTGTCGACACTTCACTCATAGTTTTATAGTACGGATCAACAGGCAACGAGACTCGCATAACAAAAACCTCGTTAACTATTTTCACGTCATAGATTTTGTTCAAGGCGCCCTGGGCAAGGAAGGTCACCTGGACCGTGCTCGACGGTAGTAGCGACTGTACTGTCTGCTCGATGACCTGAGGGTCGGGCTCCACCGTCCACTGGGGTTCAAGATTGAAGATCCTTTGAACCCAGGCAAGGCCCGGCTGCTGTGCCTCTAGAAATTGTATTTCTGCCGTCATTTAAGGGTGTCTTCCATCGTGGAGTTTGGTGTTAAGATTCTGTGGTTGAGCTTCAATCTTAGGGGCGAACAGAATATCCGTAAAGATTGAGAGAAACGCGCTCAAGGATATGTGAGCGGGGGCCATATCGGGCCGGAATAACTGTGATCCAGCAGAGGGAAGAAACAACGAGCACACCTTACTAAGAAACTAAGAAGCAAAAGGAGAAGAAGGCTTCTTTAGAAAGGAAGATGGTGGAAGTCTGGTATTGCGAAGTGTTGCTGCTACCTAGCAGCGCAGAAATGTAGATCACGCAAAACTGTACAGTATACCTCACTGTATAAATCATTGTGTATGAATAGCATGCTCCCATAATATATGCTTCGGATGGTCGATAAGTACGTAGATATGCTTCAAATATCTTGATCCACACTCACGGCTGTGATGCGGCTTTCAGTTCGTTTTCCGGAAAAGGTACACTCTACTGCCATTGGTTGGCGGCAATAATGTCGCTGTGGTTGGCCGGATCTTGAGGGACACCAACATTGTCATTGGATCTAATGCCCCTCTTACCCGTGGGATTAAGTTCCTCATGGTAGAATGGTACACTTGTGCGTGAGAATGCACCACATTATTTGCACAAGCAAAGCTAAATGAATAGAGGGAGTGCTCATTGAATGTGACCCAGATCGGAACGCGGTCCGTGTAGTGAGAGAGAACGATCCTGGCATAGTTGACAGAGGCATCCACGAAGGTCTCGTTCAGGTAGCCAACGTTATAGTAACCAATGTCTGGACTACCTGTCCTGTTATCGCTGCCCACAAACATCAACGGGCTATCGAAATGGAGCAGGATAGAGGCATCTCTCTCAACTGTTTCAACAGGCCAAATGTGTTGTGATACCAACGTGCTAAATATTGAGGGACGTCTCATGGACTTATGTTTAGCATTGACAAAGACCTATGATAACCATACGGTTTTATCGCGCTGCAAAGAATAGCTACCTACAAATGAACAGGGCCAAGGTTAGAACAGTAAGGCCGTGATTAGCCTTTCTTTTAGACTGTTGTAAACATGTACGGATTTCTTCCATCTTGGATTTTGCCCGTCTATTTGGAAAAGCTGCCTCATGTCCCTATGCAGGTCCAAAGACTCTACTGATGACTCTCCGAAATCTGAAACCCAGTAGTCGCACCGTGATTCACCTGCGTTAGATCAACCTGTTACGTAGTCTATGTCAATATCAAATGCCGCGTCCGGATGCCCGATTGTGGTCCTGCGGATCCAACATTCGCGGGCCTAAGGTTTCGCATTAAAAGCACTATCTGGTGGCTCATGCCTACCCTGTGGACTTTTGTGGTCTTCGAAGATGTTGCACTACATCATTATATATGGATCGAGCTGACATGAAGTTAACAGTGCCCGAGGCTTAGTGCGAGGTAAGCCATCTCATGTATAACGAGATGATGTTAGGGCTTAGGGTTATCAATGAGGGAAAGACGTGTCACAGATCATGTGTGGCCTGGTATACTGACATGCATACCATGGTGGATTGCTTATTGTGATATCAATTGCAGATGCACACAGGTAATCTGACAGTCAATTCTCTGAGTGAGGGTTACATAGAGACTATGTCGGAACCTCTTGGCAAGAGTCCTTGCGAAGCAGCACTTATGCGAAGGTGTAATCCTGATGCAGCTATGCTGGACACTCTATGATGGCATACTGCTATTAGACCAAGGAGCGTCATTTCTTCAAAGCTTTCAGGCTGGGATTCGTTGATATGGTAATATCTAATTCTAAAGGGGCTTGGGCCTACGGAGAACGCCAAATGAAACGAACACAAATGTTATTAAATGCGCTCCGACAAAGTAGGTTCGTGGCCTCGTACAGCAGCCTTCATCATTGGGTGTCTCTCATAATATAATTTTTTGCGGTATTTCAAGGTGGTCTGGAACTTGCAGTTTCACAATAAGACATATTAGAGTTATTCAAATCCATGGAACATGCCACCACATTGCGAACCATGATGTATTGAGATACTGCCTCGACTTTTCAATATATAATGACACGTTTTTCAGTTGCGCATGTTATCTTCTAAGTTTATTAGAAAACCTGTGATGTCGATATACTTTGCGTACATCTACACAGCACGCCAACATTTAGGGAAATTGATAACCAGAAGCATGGCAACCACTGCACAATACGATGCCATCATAATAGGCTCTGGCCAAGGCGGCACTCCACTCGCGAAAGCATTAGCGGGTGCAAACAAGAAAATTGCACTCATTGAAAAGGAACATATTGGCGGTTGTTGTATCAACGAGGGCTGTACGCCGACCAAAACTATGATTGCTTCGGGTCGTGTCGCACATTTGATTCGCAGGGGACCAGATTACGGTATCCATGTGCCTTATCAAATTGGTCTGAAGAATGAGTTTACTGTTTCTATGGACAAGATAAGACAGCGAAAGCGCGATATAGTGAGCTCTTTCCGGAGTGGAAGCGAAAAAGGCCTAGAAGCTGCTGCGGTTGATATCCTGCGAGGTGAGGCGACGTTTATTGACGCGCACTCCCTCAACGTGATATTACCCGATGGTAGTCACAAAGTTCTCAGGGGAGATAAATTTGTTGTTAATGTTGGTTGCCGACCGGCGCCTCCAAGGCTTGATGGTTTGGAAAGGATTGGGAAAGATAGGGTACTGGACTCTACATCCATTCAAGAGTTAGGTGAGCTGCCGGGGCATTTAGTGGTCATTGGTGGTGGATATGTTGGCGTTGAGTTTGGGCAACTATTCGCGAGGCTCGGGTCTAAGGTGACGATTGTTCATCGGGGAGCACAGCTGCTGCCTCGCGAAGATAAAGAGATAGCAGCTGAGGTGCTGGATATCCTGCGGGACGAGAAATTGACGATTTATCTGGAGGCCAGAGCCACATCTCTCGCATCTGCACCTGCGGAAACATTCAGTTTATCCATAGCGACTAAAGGCGGCAATGAGATTGCGACGAATGTCACTCATCTTCTCTTTGCTACTGGTAGAATTCCTAACACGGATCGCCTGAATATAGGAGCTGCAGGGGTTGAAGTCGATGTAAAAGGGTACATCAAGTGCAACGAATTTTTGGAGACTTCTGTCCCTTCTATCTATGCCCTAGGTGATGTCAAGGGCCCTCCCGCCTTTACACATATTTCCTATGACGACTTTCGGATCCTGAAGGGTTCTTTATTCTCCAACTCTAGGGCACATTCAGGGCCCTCTGTGAAAGGCCGGCTCGTACCATACGTGGTATATACAGACCCACAGCTAGGCCACGTTGGTTTGCACGAAGGAGAGGCGCGCGAGCGATACCCGCGAATGAAAATACTAACAGCGACTATGTCGATGAGTTATGTTGCCAGGGCGTTGGAGACAGATGAACCAAGAGGAATGATGAAAGCAGTCGTCAATGCCGATGATGGACAAATTCTGGGATTTACATGTCTGGGCACAGAAGGGGGAGAGCTTATGAGTATTGTAGAGGTAGCTATGATTGCAAAACTTCCATATTGGAAACTGCAGGATGCTGTTTTTGCGCACCCGGCTTTTGCTGAAAGCCTGAATAACCTTTGGCAATTCTTGCAATGATGGATCTTTGAATCACCCAGTGTTTCTCTGCGCGCTTCTGTCAAAGGTTCATTCTCACCCCAGGCTCTAGTCTTCGGCTGAACGAAAACACTCTGAAAATGCAAACTAATTTACTGTTCTAGTTGTCTTGCCCGCATTGCTAAGTTTGTTGCTGAGGTTGTCCTGGATTTCTGTAGCCAATAATATGAGCTTTGGTGACGCTCTTCTTTCCATATTTCTATTGTCCTCATAGTAATATCATGGTATGAGTCTCTGAATATCTATTTACATATAGCGCTATAAGATATGCAAATTCACAACAATTTGAATAGCTTCGCGATCCTGGTGGGGTTTCTGGCATCCCGACTGGATTAAGTCTGTCAATACTGTACCGTCATTCACATGGACTGCCCAATGACAAGGAAGGCAGTTGAGCGAATTGAAGTACAGTTGACCAAAATAGGGATACAGCGAGTCCAATACACTACAGTTTATTCTGAGCAGGCTGATCCATAAAAGCATCCTTATGATCGATGGTCGTGCTTCCATTAGGAAATAGGACGAGCCAATAGATGACAAAACCCAAACACGCTGTAAGGTTCTACGCAGGAAAAATTCAATTGACATATTTTATACAGCAGACTAAATCAATGTTCAAGATAATATAAAATATTACTTAGTCAAAAGTCTATATGTCTGTTGAACTAATCCCGAGGCGCAAGGTGAAATTCGCAAATAATTTTACTAGTCTGTTTCTTGCCCACAAATCTGTCTGGGTTAGAAAAAGTCCTTCGACAATATACTCTGTCTAGTCGATTGTGAAAACAGCTTCTACCCTAATGACTGCTTTTCTTTTCTCAGGCCTTATTACTAAGGAACTAGCCTATAAAATATATAACGGACAATAGTAAGGTAATAACCACCTAAGATAATGTTTAGATACAGATAGCTGTGTTACGATATTATAATTACTAAATATTACGAACTTGTTTTCTTCGCCCTTCGTCGGGAGGTTGAAAAAGCCGATTTGTGAAGAGGTCGCTGCATTAATTCTATCTTTAATATTATTATAATTAAAAATAAGAAAGGTAATGACTTTTCTAGCTAAAATCCGTAGTCGTGACTGAAGAATATTCGACATAGACCATGATCCTACAGTTAAATGTATAGATAGAAGTGTGTGTGGGAGAGTAAACGTGTGTCTCACTGTATCTACCTAGACCGCCAAGATTGATCAGCTAGGGTTACCCCTCTCCACCGCCCACTTGATATGTGGCTTCATCCTCCGCGCTGGACCGTTCAAGTCGCCATGTCCTCCACCAACCGGCCTATCGTACGCCGTGATTTCACTGTAAAGACTCATGCTACAAGCTATCCCTTTATCTCGCCACTGGCACAGGACCTTTCTGGACGGCATGTGCTTATCACTGGCGCTGCCTGGGAGGACGGCGTGGGCTGTGCAACTGCCACTGCGTTTGCCCGCGCTGGAGCATCCGCAATCGCTGTCGTTGACGTCCATGGCGTCTCTGATGATATTGTGTCTCGAGTAAAGGCTGCCGCTGTAACCGCAGGCCGGCCTGAACCTCAGGTATTAAGCGGCCGTGTTGACATTTCTCGGTGGGAAAGCGTTGCAGCTCTCAAGGAGACTGTTTTGGATGCGTTCGGACATCGATTGGATGTGCTCGTCAACAATGCAGCACATCAGGAGCCTTACAGTTCTATCCTGGATGCAGACCCAGATGTGTACTGGAAGACTTGGGAGGTCAACGTTCATGGGCTATTCAACATGACGCGGGCGTTCCTCCCTACGCTAGTTGACTCGCGCGCAAAATTTGACGGCCAAGGCATTATGATCAATGTAGCCTCTTCCGGTGCTCTTAGCGTGCGAAAAGGCGGTGCAAGCTATAGAACCTCCAAGCTTGCGGTACTTCGCTGGACAGAAGCCTTGAACCTAGAACACGGTGACGATGGTTTACTTGCTTTCTGCGTGAATCCCGGAGCAATCAAGACCCATATGACAATTAACGAGCCTGAGGAGCTGCGTAACATGCTGCCACATAAGCCAGAAATTGCGGGCGACACCATCGCCTGGCTTGCTGCGGAACGAAGAGAGTGGATGGGCGGAAGATACATTAGCTGTCCCTGGGATATGGAAGAGCTCTTGGGCAGGAAGGATGAAATAGTGGAAGGGGACAAGCTCAAGCTCAACATGGCTTTCTGAGTCTTGAGTCTGATAAACTTTGAATTCAAGGGATATGATACTATTTATTATGCCTCTCAGGATTTCTGGATCTCTATGAAAACTGGAATAGGCTGTAGTCAATTTTACTTGGCCACTGAGCACCACAACCACTGTCTTGTTTACATGTAAGGCAGGCTTTCCAAATCAAATGGTCGTACAAAACCTCAGGTATAGCGCCCTTGCGGAGGCCGCTGAATATACTGTCCAAAAAATATCCGACAAAATAGAACCGGAAGTGAGTATTTAATTCCCCAGATGTTCTTTTGTTTGACAAGTGGGGCGGTAATTCGTAACTCCGCACGTGCGCGAGGGCAGAGCTGAAAATTGACTATAATCAACAGGCTGGCCGTGCAAATGGTTTGGTTCGAAGATACTTCAAAGGAAACTATAGGAGATACAGGGACTAAGCAGGATTTGTCTCGGGAGTTGCTGACCGCAATGCCATTTGCTAAGAGAAATTGCTGGACTTGTAAAGGTGACTCAACCGGCCCACAACGACCAAGAAAGATTTCCACCAACACTGACTCTTCATTGCAATGTTCTTATAGATCGAAAAATTGGTTGCGATCGAACTCTCCTATTGTGTAATAATTGCCGCCGCACCGGGCGATTCTGCGAATCTTATAGACCGCGCTCAAAATGGGCCAAGCTCCAGGTTTGCCGCGTTCCTGTCCACTCTCAGACCGCGTCTTATCATTTTCGTAATGTGTCGGTGGCGGATACCGCTTTTCTCAACGCGGCATCGGGTGTGACTCTGCCGCCACCCTCGAGGCAGATCCAACATTTGGAGTTGACGGGTCGAGAGCCTGATCGCGTGTTACTTGCGCATTGTACGTTATCCCCTGTTTCAGTCCTTCTGCTCCGCTGGCTTCGCTCCGTTACAATGTACAGAGAATGAGAGACAACAAAAAAGCTCATGGAGTTAATTAGATGAGGCCGTTCTGTCGCGCATGATTACGACTATGGACGACCATACCAATGGGTTTCGAAACATCTTATTACCGATGATCTTGACCGATAGGACCAATAGTGCCCGCAGGGCTCTTCTGCATGGAGTCCTTGCTCTTTCCGCTTTTTACCTGGGTCGCTTGAGACAAACGTTGGATCATAAAGTCAAGGCAATCAATTATTTATAGCAATCGTGCAAAGCCTCGGATGCGGACTCTTCAAGCCGGATGATGCAACTTGCCGCATGTATGCTGCTATGTGTCTATGAAGTATATTATCCGTATTCTCCTATACATCACACAGAAGACAAAATGCTAATCTCCTGGTTTACAGGTTTTTGATGCCTTAGAAGGGAACTGGGGAGTACACTTGATGGGTGCCAAGTCTCTCACCCTGGAACTATCTCGGTCCCATTCTGACCATCCTGCATCACAGGAGAGCTTTTTTTTTAACCACCTGGGTATACTACCATGACACACTCGCTGGATTCAGTAACCCCTTGCTGTGCCAGCATAGCCAGAGCTGTAGTCAAGCATTAATCTCACGGGTGCATGACGAAGGCCGTACAGCGGTATGTGAATCCACCATATGCCATATTGTTGAAAATCGCTGTCCTGACCACCAGTTAATGCTTTAATGTAGATTGTGGGCTTGCTCGGTTGCTCCTTGGAATTAATGGATATCATCTCCGCGGTCAATAGTCTTGCCTGCCATCAATTAACGACCAATGAATCGCCTGATACTCATACCCTACAGCATTTATTTCACCGCTTGGAGACCATTGAGCAAAAGCTCATCTCCCCACAGTCGTTGATGAACGAAAGGATTGTACAGCAGACAGCGGAGTTATATCGTCTTGGGGCTCTCCTTTACGTCCATATGCAGTTTCTCTGGACCGGACGGACCTCGCTGGAACTGCATGCTTTGGTGCAAAGAAGTTTAGCTTTGATTGCAAACATGTCCAATTGTACGTCGCCTTGGCCGGTCTTCTTAATTGCCCTCGCCAGCAGTCAAGACGAAACACAGAAAGCGACCATATTGGAAATTATTCACCGGATGGAGCAACGGCGGAGAATCGATAACATTACTTATATGCGACGGATGGTGGAGCAATACTGGAAGCAGACTGAGCTCCATCCCGATCGCCCCATGGTTGATTGGCGGTCCATAATCCTGGATATCTCGTTTTCGCCGTCTTTTATTTAAACGATTCACGTGGGGGAGAATGACTTCTGACTTCATCTCAAATCCTGTAAAAAGTTGCACAATATTATTAACAAAATTGTGTGGAAGCCATGGAGTTAACTGTAAACTATGAGATTGGCCGGGCGACAGATACGACCAATCAACTTCTACCACCTGGGCAGTCATCCAGGTATTCTGATGACTAGGGGGATTGAAGCTCCGGCCTCGGAAGGCAGGAAAGAAAACAGGACATGCTTTACGGATGAACAATTGGCCCACACGTTTACGATCCACCTGCGTAACTGCTTGCTCTTCCAACATTACCTGCGGTATCAGAATGAAGATCTCTCTGATGGGGCGCGCTAGACGAGCTAGACCAAGATGGGCAACCTATGTGGGGAACCGCAGTGAAAGGGAAAACATTTGCGATCAAGATAAGCACTTCAGGCCCTTGAGCTACGGGTAGACCACCCGCGCGGGCTGTCAGGATGCATGCAGGAGACAGAAATCTATTCCGGTATTTTTGACTGTTTCTTTTTACATACTTCGGCCCCTGCACATGTGGGAGATCTTTTAGTCCTTAACAAGACAAAGCGCACTAATACATAATATAGTTGTATCTATTAGATAATTCTGTTGTCTTTTTTGATAATAAATAATATAATTGATTGAGACCGGACTTGTCTGGGGCTGGATGTTCTCTTCCTACCATCCTTTGCTGCTCTTTTCTCACAGAAGGCAATTACACCATATACCCAAATCTTCAGAATGTCTCGCATCATGGAATTTGCCGATGCCCAAGACACATCTCGAGTGCAAGACGATTCCCAGGAATCTGGTATCCGGGATACTGATACCGAGGAGACTTCCGTGAAACAGGCGGTGGTGGGAGACGCCCCAGATGGAGGACTCACAGCATGGCTACAAGTCTTATGCGGCCATTTGATTGTCTTCAATGTCTGGGGATACATCAATTCCTATGGCATCTTTGAGTCATATTATGTCGCCACTTTGAACCGCAGCTCCTCAGACATTGCCTGGGTGGGCTCGCTACACATCTTTTTCGTCTACTTCCTCGGAAGTTTCTCAGGCCGGGCCACAGATGCAGGTTATATCCGTACCACTCTGGCCGTTGGTTTGTTCCTGCAGTTGCTAGGCGTCTTTATGACTTCGCTGGCCACCAGCTACTGGCAGTTACTACTCTCTCAGGGTGTCTGTCAGGGAATCGGAGATGGGCTACTATTCTGTCCCATCGTGGCTTTGATGTCCACCTATTTCACCACGAAGCGCACCATAGCCATCTCTATCTCCGCCTGTGGTGCGGCCACTGGCGGTTTGGTATTTCCGGCCATCGCGCAGACTCTCCTACACCGCATTGGCTTTGCCTGGACGGTACGCATTATGGGTTTTGTGCTCCTGTTCAATGCAGTGGTTATTCTACTCTGTGTGCGGCAGCGATTGCCTCCGCGTAAATCGGGCTCTTTGATCGAGCTGAAGGCGTTCACTGATCTCTCTTATACCCTTTTCGCTATGGGAACGTTCTTCTGCTTCTGGGCGGTTTATTATGCCTATGACTATGTTCGTTCCATCCCATCTTAGTGTCCTTCCCCGTTGGTCCATGGATCATAATCACTAATCAACATAATCAGGTCCGTTCATTTGGACAGAGTATCATTGGTGTGTCGGATTACACCTCTTTCTCTGTCCTGATGATCATGAACGGGCTGGGTTTGCCTGGCCGTCTGATCCCAGCATTCCTCTCCGATCGTTATACCGGCCCTGTGAACATGTTTATTCCAGTGAGCGGCTGTGCGGCGGTCGTACTGTACAGCTGGATTGCTATCGACTCCTATGGGGGTCTTATTGCCTTTGTGGTTGTTTACGGCTTCTTTGGTGGCGGGGTGCAGAGTCTCTTCCTATCAGCCCTGGCAAGCTTGACGGATGAACCGAGCAAATCCGGAGTCCGTATTGGCATGATCTTCTCCATTGTCAGTATTGCATCTTTGACGGGACCTCCGATCGCAGGAGCCTTGATCGATATCCATGGTGGTCAGTATCTGTACGCGCAGCTTTTCGGTGGCACCTCCTTGGTGCTTGGCTGTCTC
Source organism: Aspergillus transmontanensis (assembly GCA_009193505.1). NCBI lineage: Eukaryota > Fungi > Ascomycota > Eurotiomycetes > Eurotiales > Aspergillaceae > Aspergillus > Aspergillus transmontanensis. The sequence continues at coordinate 158,746 of ML738306.1, forward strand.
TTGCTCATCGTGGCACGGTACTGCAAGTGTGGCATGAAGCTCTATCAGCGTATGTAGAGACACTTGAAGATATGATAAAGGAATCAACCACAAGGTTGGGAATCCGAGCAGGGAATGGGGAAACAGATATGACACTAGGTATCACGATATTTTAGAGGCGGATAGATACTATAATATAACAGAAAACACGGGGATTCACTTTTAAGTTACTTCAGTGTTGTATTATTTTTTTTTTTTTTTTTTTTTTTTTTTTTTTTTTAATATTTTTTTTTTTTTTTTTTTTTTTTTTTTTTTTTTTTTTTAATTTTTTTTTTTTTTATCTTTTTTTTTTAATACTATGGATGTTATTTTTTTTTTTTTTTTTTTTTTTTGTGCTGATCTCATTTGGAGGTATACGGAAACATCTTCCGTCAAGACTCGACATGCCAGTAATCTTGGAATTAGATCACCCCCGTGGGGTTATCTTGAGCAGAAGGAATTCTACCGAGGGCAAGGCTCTTAGCAATGACTCATGAATGGTCGGCCGTTAGTGTCCGGTAGTGGGCCCCTGTGGAATGGAAATCACGAAGTACTTTGCCGCCTTAAACAAAAAATCCGCTGGCTAAGTTTTTTCCTTCTTCACTTCTCTTCTTCCTCCCATTCCTGTCTCTCCTTCCAGTTTTGTCTGAAACATTTCACGATCATGATTTCAGAAAAGGAATTTCTAGCTCGTCTCCCTCGGCCCATTAGCCATTGGCTAGGATATCGTGAAAATCCACCAAAGCCTCCTCACAAATATCTCGTTCACCTCTGGTCGTTCATCGGCGCATTCTGCGGTCTCTGCGTTGTGCAGGCTATTTTCAATTACTCGCAATATTTCATTGGTCGCGGAGTGCCTGGTTTGATTGCATCCTATGTGAGCTTTTCGTGCCTTACCGAAATGATTCAAATTCTCATGTAGAATCAGGGAGCGTCCGCCGTACTGGTTTATGGTGCCATGGAGAGCCCTCTGGCTCAACCCCGGGCATTGATCTTCGGACATTTTCTCAGCGCCCTTGTCGGACTGTGTATTACTAAGCTGTTCAGCTTGATGCCCAGTGAGGAGAAATTCAACTCCTTGCGCTGGCTGGCAGCTTCCCTCTCATCGGCTGTTGCCATTGTTGTGATGCAAATCACGGAAACAACTCATCCCCCGGCCGGTGCGACAGCTCTCCTTCCGGCAACCGACGACGCTGTCTGGGCGATGTCGTGGTATTACTTACCTGTTGTTCTGCTTTCCTCGACCATGATCCTCGCTGTCGCCTTGATTATCAATAACATCCAACGCCGCTACCCCGTCTTTTGGATCAGCCCGGCCGCACCCAAGCCCATCTTGCCTCAGAACAGTGGCGGAAAGTGATATGCACTTTCATCTTGAAGTGCAGCATTTTTGCAGAGGAATTTCCAAGTTTGGTTGAGGCGAGTGAATAGCTTGAGTGAGATCAGCTGGTGTGCGATACCGGACCCACAGTTGCAATAGCTGTTCGTCAAAAAATGGAATTCTCTACTTGTATTGGAGCCAACCTTAAACGATGCCAATTTTGCATTCATTGAGCATCCACAGGTATACTTTTTACTAGTATGTATCGATGCTTTGGTTGCGAACTCTTCAGAGTATCGGTTCAAAAACCCGTAATTCCAGTGCATTATAACAATCAACTTCAAGACAACCATGTCACAGCCTTGATGGCCTAAGGGGCTAATGGCTCAGCCGGTGCCCATCTGTAGTTCATAATCATCCCGGTAAATTTCATGCGTAATATGGATACCAGTCTAAGATTCCAGGCCAAATGGTTTAATTAAACTAGTTCGATTGACAGCCCCGGGAGCTCTTCAATGTTCGAATGTCTTTGCAAGGCTCTGCTAGTGTCAATTAGCATCAATCCTCCCGGTCCAATGATTCCTGCCATATGGAATACTACCAACGTAATACCGGGCATATCAGTGGCCGTCCAAGCGGAAGGCGCCGTAAACCGTGGGGGCCAAAAAGGCTTGTCATTTCATATGGAACGCTAAACACTAAATAATACGAAATCGGCTTTAGCTAAGGCACATGGATAGTCAACGGCGACCCACTGGAAAGTTGTGCTTTTTGACGGCCGGGTCGCGCCATGCGAGGGCCGCTAGTAGCGGGGGTACAATATTCTACCACCAGGCACCTGTCGAAGAAAAATTTACGCTTTGGTGGACTTGGTGGGATTTAGATAATAGACCGGGGTAGGATATAGTCTACTAAGGAGGCAGGCAGGGAGAATGGTCTTTAAGTTTCCAATATATAAGGCAGTAGACTCCCGTAACTACTATACGGAGAAAACACTTATATATATATAGAAATACTGGAAGGCACTATTCTGAGTATACAGACACATAATATATCTGCGGGGGATACTGTGATCATCAAAATATGGTCATATGTATATAACGCCTTGGATTAAGGCTATCCATTCATTTAGGTGTTGGTGGTTTGATTCTAGGCGACACAACACGCACCTGAATAGCTAGGCGTTCAGTAGTCAGGCTCTACCAGGTAATAGAATCTTGATTGATTGATTGATTGATAGTGGGCTACTTAGTTCCCAAGCCCCGAAGCATGCATCCATCCAGATGTCACGAAGACCGCCGTTGTCGGGAACTCGGAATTGAAATTCAATATACTCCATCAATACAACGGGCGTGTATAACATTCGGGTATTCCAAATTTTCCAAAACAGGTCATGATACTGATTACGGACAAGTGGGTATTTCCTAGCAACCCCGTTGTGGAGCGAGGCGTAGTGGACTTGGACCCATGAGGATGCATTTGGAATCTGGTTAAACCCAATGGAAGTAATTGATTGTTTAGGACAATCCAAGATTGTGTCATCTCCTGCCCTAAGCTTGGAAGGATTCATTCCAGACACGTACACGGCCTACGGGAAACGAGGTGAACCAACGGTGCTCGGGTGAAAGAGCACATTGTGGACCTTGAACGAAAGCCAAGCCACGTACGGAGTACAGAGGCGATGCCCAGGTGGCGGCCATCTCTTTCAAGTTCGACCTGAGGGCGAAAAGGTCGTATATCATTACATTCCAAAGCTATATAAAGCCAGCCTGTACCCATCAATCAATCAAGCATTTAACAATTCCCTTCGCCTACTTTCCTTCACATCGAAAAATGTCTCTCTTGTCTAATGTCTAATGGGACTGAGACCTTGTCTGGATCGATACCTTTGAGTATAGTATCTTAGGCTCCTGCCGTGACTTCTGACTTAGAAGCCACCTCGCTATCCATTTGGGCAATTACTGCATTGGCAGTCGTATCTGTTGTTGCCTGGTTTAGAAAACCTTGGACTGACAAGTATGGCCACAGCATTCCCCATGGACCTGTCGGGCTTCCTATACTTGGTGATTTGATTCTCCCCACCAATTGAGATAGGAACTTGTTTTTCTCTAACATAGCTACCAGGGTCTTTCTACTCCTTGACTAGATACCGCGAGCTGACCTTGGACTATTGGGCCAAGAAGTTTGGAAAGCTATATTCCATCTGGCTCGGATATCAACTATTCGTCATTGTCTCTGATGCTGAAGTTGCAAAGGACCTTCTGGTTACCAATGGAAATGTATTTTCCTCGCGAAAGGAGATGTTCATCAGGAGTCAAACTGTATTTGCTGGTCGAGGTATCACCGCTACACCGTACAATGATCGATGGGAAGTTTATGCAACTTGAAAATCCCTTTCAATGAAATTTTCTTTTTTCTCATGAAATGACGACACTTTACAGGCGCAAGCATCGCCGCATTGCAACCACGTGGCTGAGCCATCGTGCTGTTGACTTCTACTCTTCTACTCTGGATCGTGAGTCGTCGTCTCTTATTAAGGCGTTATTTGATGAAAGTCAAGGAGGATTGGTCCCTGTTAACCCTCAAGTAAGTATAGACTCCAGGATCTTAAAGTCCACGCTAATCAATCAAGCCTCATGCTGGCCGTTGCTCATTTAACAACATGACTACTATTACTTTCGGCTTCCGCACTGACAGCATCAAACATCCTCTTGTCGGCCAGGCCTTGAAGCTAAGCCGTGAACCTATGTAGACCTAAACCTTGTCTAATACCTTTCGTTTCCAAAAGACTAACTCAAGGTACAGGAACTATACTGGCCCTATGTCCAATTTGGTGGATTTCGTTCCCCTCTTGCAATACCTTCCAACACCAATGCATCGACGTGGCAAGAAGCTGCACGAAAGTTTAGTCGAGACATACGGTGGGATTATCAAGGACACGGAGAGGTAAATAAAGGAAGGAAAGAAGGTGGTGGTGGACTGCCTAGCAAAGACCATGATCGAAGTGCGCGACAAAGAAGACTTGGATGACCTGGATATGGCAATCCTTGCCTCCGCTTTCATGATTGGCGGTGTCGAGACAGTATGTTACTACCATAGATTTCTTTGTCATTTCCATCGCTGACTTTTCTTCAGACCGCCGCCATTATGCGGTGGTTCTCTGCTCTGATCCCTGCCTATCCTGAAATCCAGCAAAAGGCCCAGGAAGAACTCGATCGTGTTGTTGGACGTGACCGTCTCCCTGGTATCGAAGATGAACAAAATCTGCCTTACTGCCATGCTATCATTAAAGAGGTCGAGAGAGTTCACAATTCATTCTAGTTGGGTACGCCGCATGTGGCTAGTGAGGACTTTGTCTACCGTGGAAAGTATATTCCCAAAGAAACTATGGTTGTTCTCAATACCTAGACTATGCACCATGATTTAACATGTCACTCTAACCCTGAGACTTTCGACGTATGTTTCATTTGAGCCTAGCGTCCAGGAACCTCCCTTGCTATCATTTGAACAAAGCCTGACCGATACGTTAACGATTCCTTGACATCTGCGGAGAGTGCCAATGTCACTAACCCGATGGAGCGAGACCACTGGATGTTCGGTGCCGGGTAAGTCCCTCATCTACTGTTAACTATGGAGACTAAAAAGCTAATCACTTTCAGTCGCCGTATTTGCCCTGGAATGCTTGTTGCGGAGCGGGAGATTTGGCTCACTATCTCGCGTATGCTCTGGGCATTTGTCATGTACGAGATTCCAGATGAGCCCATTGACCTGAAGGAATACGATGGCCTTTCTGGACATTCTCCAGTGCCTTTCCGTATTGGATTGAAGCCTCGACATGAAAACATTGCAAAGGTTCTGCAGGGAATTGAGATCTGAGGGATGTGCTATACCACGAAGAAAAGACCCACTTAGAAGCTAGGCTGATAGCAAAAAGGAACGACAGACTGTAAGAATATGGTATAGTTGACATGCGGCATACAGATGTTCATGTCAAGAGACGCCTCCCTGACATGTCTTCCTGTCATGAAACATCCGCGTGACCACAAATCACCACTGACCTAGAACACATCAACGAGCGACCCACAGATACGAAAGAAAGCTCAATCATATGAAGACACGTTGAGGATAGGCTCAGGCTGTAGCCGAATAAAATGAATTGAGTAAACAGCCTACCTAGCAATAGGAACATTGAAATGAATCAATCAACTTGAAGCCAAAAAACGTGAGCACTTCTTTCTTCACACGATCACGGCGGTACTTATTGGGGGATACTAATTTCTTGTATGCGAGTACCCTGGTCAGCAGGCTTTTTGCGTCTTCGAAGAAGACGTCGACATGCCATTTTGGTGGGAGGGCTCGTAAGACATTTTAGGGTTTTCTGCAGCCTTTTTGCAGTAGGAAATAAAACGTCTTCTTTGTGGTTCTCGAGTACGTGATCGGCTTTCTCCTTGTTGACTATCTCCTGTAGGAGCCCTCGCTTGGCTAGACGCTCTAGCAATTGTTTGACTCGCTGTAGTTGTACTGACTGCCAGTAAATTGTGGCGATCACTTGGTCTTTAAGATCCGGAGGCCCACATGAAACTGTCTCGGTGATCGCTCATGAAAAATGGACCATGTAAAAGGGAAGATTGTTGATTTTTGATTTTTTATTTGTCAAGTACTATGCGTTACGATGTCATCCGCCGTAACAATCGCTTTTATCGACCATTTGAAGCCCAATTATATATAGACTCATGCGCGGAGCCGGTATGCTTAGTACTGTGACTAGGGTGGTGTATATCGAATGACCCTATGAAAGGAACAGGGAGGGGGAAGAAGGAAGTAACAGGGCTGGAATGCAAAATCAGAGGGAGCATCATCCTTGGCTTTATCCTTGTTCCAGCCTTCCAACCTAGTTTATATTTGCCCCTAAATTATTCCATCTGGCCGTAGGTCATCTACTTATGTGCTCTGTTCAATGGGGGGATAGGTTGTCGCTAGCCCTTGGCCCCCACTAGGAGATTGTTATTATAGCTTACTATTTGTCACTCCGTGTGCTTTCCTGCTCTGTTAATAACCTTTATTTCTGTTTTCTTTCCTTTTCTTCTTTTTCTTCTTTTTCTTCTTTTTCTTCTTTTTCTTCTTTTTCTTCTTTTTTATTTTTATTTTTTTTTATTTTTTGAACCTTTTTACCTGTCATGTTGTGAGGCTTTCCATGTTCAAATGTCATATAAGGCCCGGTATGTTGATGGATGTGGCTTGACTCGGGGAAAAGCCAGGAAAAAACAAAAGAAAAGGAGAAGACAAAGAATAAGAAATAAGACAACAAGGAACAAGAAAAAGAACAAAGAGAAAACCAACACTAGGTGCCTAGTAGTATAATTGTCATGAGGATTAGTGATTACGGTGACTTGGCCAGTCCACGGAATGAATGCTTATTCGTCCAAACGCAGCCCTAAGACACGCCACAACGAACATCCTTGTTCCTCCCCCACCAACGTTGCCTTGTCGCAACGTCGAGAACCACTATTTTATATTCGTAAGAGAGCCTAGCAAGATACTCTGTGAAGCAAAGCAGACCTTCTCGAGACCCATATTTTGCCTCACCATGTATTTTATCAGACTATGACTGCCCGCCCCACCAGTGACAGAAAGCCTCATGGACTCTCCGGCCTTGCACTCCACTGATAATCGCAACGCCATTCTACCTGCATGATGAGTTCCGCAGTGATTTTCACGTTAACCTTCTTCCTCTCTCTTTTTCTTTTCGCTGCATCATCTCTCGTCCCTCCACGAACTCTCCGGCAACTCCTCGTGTTCGCTTTCGTCTTATCTGTTCCGTTTCTGATCGGCTCTCTCATCACCTTGGCGATTAGCCATTACACCCGTTCTCGAACACGAAGAACAACCAGCCTACATATGTCTTTTTGACCCTACGTAAACTCTAGCGACAAACAAATCCGCGCGGAGGTGACCGGCATAGCCCAGTCAGAACAGTGACATTGCATGGTGTCCGTCCAGGCGACGATCGATGGCCCCCACCTGCTTTGGGCTAGAGTCTTGGCTTTTCGTTGGTGCCCGAGGTGGAGTTTGATTGGCGCCTGGTGCGCTTTGGTTATATCTCATCATCTATCTTATACATGAAACTTACTTCGTGTTGTGTCTATTGTTTTGTGGCATTCATTTGGCGCCTAGATATAGTAGAACCTGGTTATGAGGTTGACACTTTATTTGTGAATGATAGTTCACCCGGTTCAAAGGCTGCTTAGGTACTACCAGCATTCAGCATTCAGCATCCAGGTCACACGGTACACCGATTCATGGAAGTGTATGAAGAAGGAATCATAAAGTTCAATATATAGATCGTATACTGGACTCTGATACAATAGTACTAAGTCTTCACTCTTACTCACGGTAAGGCTCATCGCCCATACTGCTCCTTCGCAATCGAATTCATAAACGTCGTCCCCGCCAGTCGAAAGGTATCAGGTCTCACGCCGCTGTCAGTAGGGTGTAAATAGAAGTTTTCCCCATATCCCCCCGTAGCGTTATAAACAGGCCAGTGGTCTACCCCAGAAACTAAAGTCACGGTTAGAGAATATTCTCACTCAAAATAAGCTAGAGTAACAATCCTACCTCCATGGTTATTTGGATCAAGATCGGTAATGAAACTGATCCACATGCGAGTGGTAAGTTTGGCCAGATCTAGCACGTCCTGGGTTGCGTTTGTGAGCGGGCTCTGGCCGGCGGCATAACCAAGGCCAATTCTGTTGTAGAAGACGTAGCCGATTTCGGTGAAATGGCTGGTGCCTTTGTATGCGGCTATGAACACCCGGTTGTTAGCCTCTTGCTTGGAGTGAGTGATTGGGTGGTGATAGCTTACTGGATAAGGTTGGCGACTCAAATAAGTATGAATAGGCTGGAGAACCATATTTGGACCATGCATCGGTCCTCAGACGCCGCCATGAGAGGAACATTTGATCCGTCAGCAACGCCACAGAGCGCTTGAACTGCTTCCCCACGGGTCCATCGGGCTGAACGTGGTAGTTAGCTGGTAGTCCGAGCGAGTCGATGTCCGGATAGAGCGCCATGAGTAACTCAGTCGTGTTGGCATCCAGTGCCGACGACTGAATGAGACTTGCAATGTCCTCGTCCGTGTTGGCCCCGGTACCGGCAAACATTGTGGCTTCGTCAGCGTTCGTGCCGAGCAAGATAGGCTTCTTAGTAAATTTTCCAGCGTCGAGCAGCGCCGATGGTAAGTCCGGGATGATGTCCCCATCCACAATGGGATAGAAACTACCCGAGATTTCGGTGATTGTCGCATTCAGTTTTTCGAAGGGGACCGTACGCAAGCAGGCAAGTTTGTCTGAACTACCATCACATCCGACAGTGCTGACGATGGTATCGTAGATCTGCTGAGGTTCCGTCAGGTTCTTCATGTGGCTGCCATCGGCGCCGGACTCAGCAATGATGCCGCGGAAGAGGCCGTCGTCACGGCCGCCGTAGGCAGTGGCATGATAACCGACGTTACCACCGCCTGCGCTCTCGCCCCAAATGGTCACCTTGGCTGGGTCACCGCCAAAGGCTTCGATATTCTCGTTGATCCACTGCATAGCAAGTCGCTGGTCCTTGAGGCCGAGGTTGGCTACCCCCGCGTCGAGGATGTCTTGACTGGCCATGAAGCCCCAGAAAGACATTCGGTCTAGATGAGGTATTAGTCTCTATTGCTCAGTATTTTAAGAGACGATATACTGACAGTCTGCGGAAACGGCAATTAAAGGCTTTCCTATCTTGACCGATTCCTCGACGATGAAGCTCAGATTATAGACGCCGTTAGCACTGTAATCCATAGTCCACCCTCCCCCGTGAGTAAAGAAACCGACGGGGAGCAACTCGTCATCCTTGGTCTGTCCTGACTTGGCAGGCCTGACGATGTTCAATGTCAGACAGTCTTCACTCAGGGTGTAAGGCCAGGCTGGACTGTTCTTGGGGTTGGTTAGCAGGTGTATTGTTTTAGGAAGTTAAGGCTAATCTTACTCCATAACCAACGCAAGAATCAGCATATTCGGTAGCGTTTCTGGTGCCAAAGGTGCTGTTCAAGCTCTGTGGGTTCTGGAAACGGAGCTCTCCAACGGGTGGTCGAGCGAAGGGGATACCAAGGAAAAGATCTTGGTCGTATGAAGCAACATATTTGCCCTCATAAGTGCCGTTCTTTACTGTAGCGGTTGGGGGAAGGCCAGCGACCACGGCTGGCAGAGCGGCGAGGAGAATCTTCAGAAGCAACGCCATGGGGACCTATCAAAGACTGCATATCTTTATTCTTCTAGAATGGCCGCTGGGATGAGGAGCGAAACTCCATCATAAATAATGCCTGAGCTCCAGGCATGAAAAGCACCATACCCAGAAAAGTAACCACCAACTTCTTCAAGTAATGACGATCGGGTAGTTCGACATATCCACTTCGTGCTTCTCCGCACTTGTTCATGTAAATGACATAAATCTCCGCCGGTAAGGGTTGCCTCTCCACATTTAGATGATCATATCTCCGGGGTACCCCAGGCTAGGGCACTAGTCATTCCTGAAATGGCAGTTGTAAGCGCTCGGCATTACCGTCTTGGCTCTTCTGTCTAGGATTTGATTCAGGGATCAACATAATAGGAGGACGCCGCCTGCTCGGGTGAAGTTTAAACAAGAACAACTCCGGGAAAGCCCCGGTGAGAAAGTCATGAAAGTGCCTACTTGGTGGGTCTAAATATATTCCATCTGGCATCATGTAACAACCCCTACTGCCGATTCCTGGAATTCCGGCGCGGAACCCCGGACTCCCACTGTGGGGTTGTTGTTGAAAATATCAAGGAGACTAACTAGACATAATCACTCCGGGGAGAACGCTGTCTTCATCAATTGGCTGGGATAGTTTTCCTGTGGCAGCTTACTTTGATCCACATAAGACTTGACGTGATGCAGTACCCCGGACCTACGAAAAACTACTCACATGCCTATATGAGAGCTTCATGAAAGTTCATCTCTAATCCATAGGGTAGGGGCAATGGACTTTAAATGGGAAAATAAATAGAAGCAACTATGCCACCTAGCCAGTCACTAAAATATCGCATGCTCACTGTCATTCATTTTGGAGGCTGCACAGATGGGGAGAGTAGACACAGTCTATAGAGGATTTGGAAGACAGTGATAGATGTCTATACATTCCAAAGTGGTCAATAATGTCCTCTGCGAGCCTTTGTTCATAGAAGGCACGATATCATTTTTTGGAGAAAGATCTACTCTATCGAGCTGTGATAAAATGGTTTTAGACTATTTCTCTAGCTGACGATCTTCTTACCATAACCATAATTATCTAGCGTGTGAGTTGAATTCATATGAATAAGCTTGCCACAACGCTCACAGACGATTCAGCCGTCGAGAAAAGGGAGGGGGATCTTGTATAAAGTCTCTCATCTACACAACTCTTCCATTCCAGAAGCGAATATTTAGTTGGCTTATGCAGAGTCAACACTAACTTTTACTTGTAGTGTAGAGAGTTTACAAAGGCGTTAGATAGTTGTTTATTCTTCAAGACACAAGAAAAGAATGGGAAAGAAACCTATACATATGCAATCTTTCCAGAAAAGGATGTCCCTGATCAAGTTATCCCGTTCCTCGGGCTTTACGATAGGGATAATCTAATCCAAAAGTTTAACAAACATATTAAAAATGCTCTACTCTGTACGCCAGTAGAATAGTCAGCAAGGGTTAGCACCACTGATCCCTCCATTACTTACATCTTTTGGCCATGGAGACGGATTCATTTGTCGAGGGCACGTATCCTTTGGGTTGCACTCCGGCATAGATTATCAAGACTTTACTGAGGATGATCCCATAGGTCTATATCGGAGTAGCCTCACCAGGGAAGTGGGTCTGGGGCCGGAGAAGGTATCTTCAGATATTCCGTTTTCGGGGGCAGCCGTTGAAGAAGCAGCACACAAAGCTTATTCACGAGAAAGTTAAAATCTCTGTGGTATAATTCCCATTATTGGTAGAAAGTAAAGCGACCAATCTTGGATCGGTAATTCGATCTACGTTCCGTACTGCGAACAGTGATCATCGCTGGAATTGACCTATATGGTCATTTCCGATATGAACTTAGACGGCAGATCGTCGTGCACCGCGGAGTATTATTCCCCATGCAGATAAGGATATGAGTTCCTCCTTGGCACAAACTGATACTTAGAGAACTATATAGATAGTGAACCATCTCCATAGGAACTTAATCGATTAGGAGTCATTCATGGCTGTCTGCTATACTCTGCTTCCAAGCTACTACCCTTATCTCCAATTCCAAATCTACTGAGACACAACTACTTTCACCCAAAATGCGTGTGACGGGTTTCTTTACCCTTCTCTCAACATTCCCTTTCCTCTCCGGCTCGTGGCCGACAATGCCCCAAAGACGATCCAGACTCTTGGCCAGAGCTGACGAACCCCCCACCCTGAATGGCCTTGTGGGAGATTTCGATAAGCTTTCGCCGACCGAGATCGATACGTTTACCCCCCACCTTAGTCGCAGAGATCTTGAGAAACTTCACGGTTGTGTTGCATCTGAAGGCGCCTGTACTGGACATTTACACGATCTTGCGATGCGTGCTGACGAGCATGGATTATTGAAATCTTTCAAGAATTCCCACTAGACCGGCTGGTCTAGTCCACGTCGAAACGGAGTTAATACCCAATGGCGATAATCACTGTCCCCATGATATGGACCTTCAGCTGGGAGGTAAAAGTGTTATTCCTATACCTGAGTGCAACGGAGAAGGATCTGTGACGTTTTCAATTTCATTGCAAGTATTAAACCATCGAAAAGGCTAGTAGTTTTAATCATGACATATTTGACACATCTTCCATATGCAATATTCGGTACACGGGAGTAGGGTAATGACCAGACACATCAATCAATGCGTGTACAGATGCTTACAGTGTGTGAAAGAATAGATAACCCGCAAAGAGGTCATATTCCATGCAATTTCGGAACCAGCTCTTGATCAAGAAGCTGCTAGAATAAAGTTTTCGTTCTGCGTGGCCGCATCCGGTTGGGCATGGTATAATCTATATTAAAATAGGATTTTAGTGTCCTTGTGCCCTAGTTTGGACGCAAACGGGATGTGAGTCCTTCTTTCGGCAGTTACATTCTTGGCCACGACAACGGAAATATTTTCCGAGGGTGTGCAATATGTTCCTCATTCTACGGTGTGGAACATTGGAGCATCGTGTCTTATAGTCCGTGTTACATTTTAGCACAATGTGAGACCATGGCTTGAAATAAACTGAAACACTATGCTGCTGGTCAGCGGTTGTACTAGTAGAAGCAGCATTGAAAACAGAGCAAGCGACTTTCCTGCTCTCTGGTGCATGCCAGTAGATCATGAATGATGGATATTATTGGTGAAGATTCAAACGGAATGGAATTGGGTCCACAATACGATCTTCTTACTAAAACAGCCCGCAAAGAGCTATACAAACAGTGAAGCATGAACCCAGTCAGCCAGTCAGCTAACGATTCCATTACACATATTTCTCGATTATATATAGCAGCATAGGAAGATGCACTAAAAGGGCTTTTATAAAGACTAATTCAGCGTGTTCGTAGTAGAAAGATAGTAAAGAGAAATAGAAAATAGGGCTGACATTAATAGCCACACTGCCAATGGAATAGTTAAGTCTAAATAATTTATATTAAAGAAAAAGCAAAATATTGCATATTGTAGTCATGAATAGAAGGAAGAGGAGCAGCTTACTTTCACCAGCTCACCAAGAAAGGAGATAGAATCAACACAGGAGGAGAAACGTGGACAGGATATAGAGGGTAGAATTGATCCGATTAGCGATACAGAGGAAGAGAATCCTATATCCAACCCTCCGCAGCCTTCACAACAGCAGACTCGGGGAAGAAAGAGGCAAACCAGTGTTTCATCTCACGGTTCGCATTCATCCAAATCAATAAAAAGCCGGATTTACCTCAGCAGTTAATATACGATGTCTTACTGAATACTGATTATGAGGCATGAATTAGGCGATTTCATGGAAATCAACTCAAATATAACTATATAGCCTTCCACTGATACAGCGAAATTTACAATAGAAGAGGCATTGACAACTTATACGTGCGGGTTGGGTTCTGCCCCGATTTGGGCCAAATGGGCCGATTATGTGAACGACCTTCGAGTACGGGCTCTTCCCGAGAATCCACTTCAATTCTCTCTAGTAAGTGGTGGCGCTCCATTGTCTATTGCTCAGCAAGTCATAATACTGCCGTTATATTTGATCTGCTTCTGTTGGGGCATTCATGAGTTGACTTAAACTTCATCCCCTGTCTTCTCTGGACACTCGTGACGACAAAACCAATGAATCCAGAGTTTGCTCAGACACCGAGTCTACATACAGCAACAAATGCGCGTCTAATCGTGGATATGGCACGGATGATACTCTTGCCGTTACTCAAGTGTTGGAACAGCATGGTATCCCTTGCTGTCTGGTTGGTGTAGCTGCCCTCGTTTTCTACGGCGCTGGCAGAGTTCGTGATGTAAGTCGCTCAGGAGCTCTATCTCCTTCTCTCTTTTATGCAGAGGCTAACATGATCTGTCTCATACTGCAGGATTGGGAAATTTGCGTTCTAACAGAGCTCATGGACCAGGCAGCAGAGCTACTACAATCAGAACCATATGTATGCAACACAGTATCGCCTAGTCAAACCGTGGCCCTATTACAGTCCCTACTCTTTAATCCACACGTACCACCGGTTTAAAAGCAGGGGATTAATCATTACTTCTTCCTTGTTCCTTCAGTCGACGTGCATATTGACTGTGAGCCTTCCAACTTCATACGCAGTCCCAGAGATTTGCCCTATCCCAAGCTGGATGTCTCTATTCAAAGCTGTTTAGACACCTGCGACCTGCTCCAGCTTTACGATGTTATAGACGGTACCAATGTTTCGGAGGAATGGGGCGAGAATAATCTTGACCTTAAGGGTACTAACGATGTAGAATAGGCCAAAGAAAAGAATAAGAGGGGAGAGGAGTTTGGCGGAAAGTGGGCACATTCTCTGTTCGCCTGGGGAGGACAGAGAAACAAACGGGAGATGTGGAAGTCGTTGGTGCATACTAAGGGGGACAGGTTGGACTGGACAACACCCAAGGATGTCTTTATAACTCAACATCGTGTTATAGGCGCGCCGGATCCCTGAACAGAGCTATCCGATATGTCTTAATAGTCTCTAACGGGACTCCCCGCAACTGTGTCTCACCTTCTGGAATAAGTATATAAATCATTTCGTGATTCTCGGCAGCGTTTGGCGTTAAGGCAGTGACCTGCCACACCTGTCCTCCGGGTCCCCTGTGGTCATATGTGCCTACTAGTATTACTTGTACCCATGCATGGTGTGGAGTAGACCAGGTCTTCAAAGATTACAAGTTATTATATTTCAGGAGACAAGGCAGAAACACCGGCAACGAAGGATCGTGGGCGTGGTAATGTAAACATACAAATGGCTGCTTGGCCTTCCTCTCCACATTCGCCCTCCTCGCTGCATCACCCGGTTGCCACGGTCGAAGGATCCAACGCTGCGCGTAATCCTCCCTTGGCGGATAATATTGTTAGCGAAGTTGGTGGAGGAATACCTTCAATGATAAAGAATACGTGGGATACGTGGTCAGGGGAATCAGTAAACTGAAAGCCTACTTGACGACATTGCCAATCAGCTTGATCGACTATGGGACTCCCAACCCCCGCCATCTCAGCCCAGGCGGTCCAGCCCGACAAGAGACATACACTATAACCTTTGCCCACTTATATAGACTTTTATCCAGGGGCTAACTGTCTTGTCTCGATAGCCCGGCATGAATACTCCATACAAGCGCGAGATAGTTTACAGTCCTCGTGCGTTTCTGTTCGGATCAGTCATTGTCTTGCATCTAGGCAAGGATTGCAGTAGTGCCTGGTAGGACTAGGGAGCAGTTATGTGTATGGCATCTCTGTACGTTATGTCAAGTTAGAGGCTGTTTCTACATCTACCCGTTTTATATGCAGAAGCTAAAATCCTTGGCTCTTATTCGCAGTTTTACGGATGGCAGTGAAGACTCAAGTATCTGGCTATTGCTTGACATATCTATGTAAAACGAGTCCTAGGCAACAACAGAGGAAATTTACTGAATATCCAGAGTCTAAAAGATAACCGCCTACCTTCAGGAGGTACCAAGAACTCACGGGTCTAATAGTCAGGATCTCAGGTAATGTCTCGTGTTTCCTCAGCTAGCCACGGGAGAAACGCCCTGCTAGGAATATTCGAAACCAATAAGAGCGCAGAGCTACCCCACATTATATGCGCGGCCTAGCACTAGCAATATGTAAAATGCAAATCTTTAGTCGGGATTCTAATAGGAAGAAGATCGTAATCCAAATACGGCTGATATGTCCGTATATGTCTTCTTTGATCGGCCCTTTCCAATACATTAGTCGCCGATCTTCTACTAGCTCCACGATCATCGCTCAGAAAATTATGTGCGCCTTAGGAGCTGACACGAAAAGCATATTCGATCAAGGTGCACAGAGGCCTATATAAATGATGAGCCAGTCACTCAGTTCGTGAAATATTCATATCTCCAAACTGTCCACAGTTCATCATTCCAAACTGCTCTCTATCCAACCATCAGTTCAATAACAGCAATACCTCAACAAACAACCACTTCCTCTCAAAATGCGTGTCGCCAGCCTCTTGACTCTTGTTTCTACGTTCGCTCTCCTCGCCGCCGCAGCACGGCCGGCTGCCATGGTCAGAAGACAATCCAATGCTGTGCATGCCCCCCTCTCTCTGGATGATCTTGTGACGAAGTTCGATTCCCTTACAGCCGAGCAGCAGGATGAGGCTGTGAAAAAGCTTTCACCAAAGGAGATTCTTCGACTCAAAAACTGTCTCTATTTTAAGGAGATACCAGAGATTCTAAAGCCCACGTGCCCTGAAAATCTCACCAGTGTTGCCGAACTTGCCGATGTACTTAATTTGTTCGATGCACATAATTTGTTCGAAAAGGATCCCCGGGTCGGCGTTTGAACTTGGTAGACTGCTCGACAAGAGAAATGAACTATGCACCATGACTTGTTCTCCTATTATGGGGTCTTTGTCAGGACACTAGTAGCTTGGCTCCCATATCACGGTGTAGGGAGCAAGCGCAAGGGGCAGCCTTTACTATTCTCATGGGCGTATTTTGGGTCGGCTGTTGTCTTCGATCTCTACGAAAGGGTTGGCAGAATTGTACAACGGCTGTGTATATTACATTGGTGTACTTTAGTCTACTATTGGTTCCATGAATGGGCTAGTTGTTGTCTTTTTCTTTTATTCGTGCATATCAATAACTATTCTAATATCTGTCTATGAGCTGACAGATCTGGACTATAAGATTTGGAAGGCAATTAGTCGGCTGTAGTGTAGATGTCGAATTTATTGATCTGGAACACATCCAGTCACAACTAGAAAGTTAGAAGAATAAGGGAATGCGAAAAGAGGTGGAGGTAGGGAGTAAGGAGAGTAGAGACTATGAAGCAAATAGCCTGCTCTGGGAATGTTAGAATTCCTGTATTTTGGGGGGATCTTGCCATTATGCAAGGCCCGGTAAAGCTTCTTTTAAGATTGGGTTAACTCAAGTACAAGTACATTGGCTATGAGGGAGTCGAAAGATGCAAAAATGTTGCGACTTCACGTCTTTTGTAACGCTGACTTTGCATTGACAATATGCGTGATTTCAGCTAGATGGATAACGGGCACTGCTGCAATAAGCGCATGTATGAAATCTTGAGACAGTGTGATATGATCGGTATTAGATTAAAAGGAAGCATAACACCATCATGGACTCTGGAAGGTATAGTTTTGATCAGTAGGGAGCCGACAGATGCCTTAGGCTGGCAATATTTTCACGTTTTCACCTCGCGTTCTCATTGCAACGATCCGTTTATTAAATACATACAAGTCTTCCTCCAGTTCCCGTCAACGAGCCAAATAGCAGAAGAGACATTAGAAAACCAAACTAAGAAAACATACGGCGAGAAAAAGTGAAAAGGGAAAAAATAGAACCGAAACGCAAATCCAAATCAAGCCTAGATGGCATCCCTAGCCGACTAGAAGCCAACCTGACTTGGCAGAAGTAACCTGCCTCTGCAATTGAATTGAAGGTACCATGATGCATTTACTGATGCATAGGTTAGCTAGTCTTCCAGCATCCCCAGGCCAGGGCAACTTACAGAAATCTCGGCCATTCCAAGATCCTCGCCACCATTAGCGGGCTGCGGGGCGGCCGCATTCGCAGGAGCATTGCCCTCAGCAGTACCAGAATTTTCGTTGGAGAAATAGTCCATCATCTCAGCGTCAAGCTCCTCCACGGTCTTGGGCTTGGGACGGTTGGGCTTAGGTGCAGGTCCGCGGCGGCCACCACGACGGCCACGTCCACGACTGCTGTCAGCAGCCTTGCTGGCAGTGGCCGGCTTGGGCTGGGACTTGGTTTGTCTGTTTTCATGTTAGTATTATTTCTTTAATACGACCACGGACATAGACATACGCGACACGTTCACCAAGAGGCTTGGCAGCGGGAACTTCAGGAGCATGGTTGGCATCAACGACAACCTCAATCTATACAACGTTAGACTCAGCCTATAAAATGCAAAATGAGGCATGAAACTCACCTTCATGGGACGCCCATCAACAAGCAATCCGTTCAGATCCTTGGCGGCTTTGGCAGCCGTGTCGGGTTTGCTGAAGACGATGGACGCGATGCCGCGGCTAGTGCCATTTTGGTTGTAGGTGAGCATGACTCGCTTGACGGGTCCTGCAGATTTAGAGAAGTATTCCTATATCCAGCACACAAGATTAGTACTCATGAATATTTATTGACATGGTTGGAGACGCTGGCATGAGCGAAAGCTCGACAAAACGACGCGTAGGTTGGACCGAAACTCCACAGCGAGAGCATCAGCGAGCACACAGCGGCAGTTAGTAAGACCCTCAAGGATTAGATGCAACGAGCTTTGACTCAAAGCCCGACACCACCCACAAACTTCACATGTCTGCATCAACAGCCGCCAATAGTTCCACTGTACTGAAAGTCGAGTCTTCATCGCAATTCCCAATCCACCTCGCCCGGTACCAAGAACGATCCACTTCCACATTTATTTGAACCAGGGTCGGATCCACCCAACACCATGTCCAAACGCACAGTACCGACGTAATCAAGACAATATTATTGGAGCGCGGTGAAGACTGATCAGGTTCCCCCAGACACCCACATAGTAGCCCATCTCAGGGCGAAGCGAGGCCTTACTAGTCCCAAAGTCACAAGAGGTGCATCCTGCCCATATGAAATGGCACACTCAGACATGGATTATGAGAGATGTTTCAGAGAAAACTGCGTGTTGTATGGACTGTTGCCCTGCTGGTCTGCTGGTGCGCTCGCTGATGCTCGACACCCGAAAAGCAAATTCAAAAAAAAGTGCGGCCAAGCGGGATGAAATCAGAATGGTGTGTTTCAACTACCATTCACAGCACAGCCTGCAGCGATCTAGCGAGCGGATTTCTAAAAGATCCGCTCGAGCATGATGCACTTTGCACAGGACTGCAGGCAGGACTCAACTTCGGCTGACTCGCAGAGCGCTAGATTTCAAATAGCGCGCGAGCATGGCTCAAAGGAGTGCGCTGCCTTTTCACGCGACCAATAACGGTCGCGAAGATATGAGGACGTCGTGACAAGGGTCGGAACGCGTGTAAAAGCCGGTGCGCCTCGAAGGTTTCGAGAAAGAAAGACATGGCGATAGAAACCCAAGGCGAAGGCCTCTTAATCAACATACCTTGATATTGGCCTCATTCACATCGGAAGGCTGGTGACGTTAGCTGAATGCCCTTATAGAATGGGGAATCGAGAATCGAGACTTACCAAGCCGCTGACCATGATTTTGCTTTCAGTTGACATAGGGTGTCCAGCCTGAGCAGCCTTGCCGGCGGGCTTCGCAGCCTTCGTGCTCTTCTTGACTCCTCCAACAGCTGCCGGGGCAGCCTTGGACTGGGTTGAACGACGATTGCGGCGACGAGCGCCCTGACGACGGTTGACGAGGATCTCGTCAAGAGACTTGTCCAACTTTCCAGACATTGTGTTAGGTGAAAGATATATGAATATGGGCGATACTAGCGATTCTCGAAAAGATTCCCAAGAGTTCGAGTATGTCAGTCGTTGCGTCACCGAAGGGAGGTTCGCAACAGCAAGGGGCAGGTAAAAGTCTGATTTCAAGACAGTTGCTCTGACAGGCGTAATAAGCGGGATCAGTGGTAGATAGTGGAGTAGAAAAGAAGTATTGAAGTGAATTATATGCCACGTTCGGATGAGAGACGCGACGTTGAGTTGATGAAAAGGAGACAGAGAGAGGCAAATGCGGGAAGACAACAGGCGCGGGAGAGTCGGGTGGAAGTCGAGGGTCAACAAGAAAGACTGGAGGAGAGGCTGAGTTCTGCCGCTAGTCCACTTTGGGGCGGTTATCGCCCCATCCGCAAATAGAAACGTCACTGACCTGACAATGCTTTATCAACATCCTCACTACGCTCTAATGATCCTTTGACAGGGAATAACTTATATTCTCATTCATTATATCTTTTCTCTCCCGTAGTCCATTGTTGTCTGTTTTTGAAGTACATATGAGCCATTCTTCAACACTGAAAAACAAAAAAAGATTCACCTCAATAGAATTGCTTAGAAGGCAAAGATATTCAACCCACTTCAAGGAAGATAATGATATTTACCATGTGTCGGTCCAATGTAGAAGATATGACAATGAATTAGGACAACGCTGAAATAGTCTCTCATACTCAGGGAATCAGGACCTGCCTCTAGAGTAGACACAAAACGAATGAAAATGAACCAAATCCCAAGTGCTCCACCGGCCAAACTCCAAAAGTGAATATATCAACAAAGAACAATGCGTTTGCAGCATTTGGGGGTCGCTCGTAACATCATATTACAGGCATGCATAGGCTTCATTTCGGCGTTCACAGCACTCAGCTCTTCAAGGCTTCCAGTCGGCCTCTCATTTGTTCGAGAGTGGCCTCTTGATCTTCGAACTGCTCTTCGACGGCGGGAGTCTCCTCCAATGGCTCCTCGGCTTTGACCGTGTCGACTTGCGCAAGCTTACCCTGTAAGATCTCCTGCAAGACCTTGGAAACCTCTTCCTCGGCTTCGTCCAGTTCATCCTCGTAGAGTTCATTGTCTGGCATCGCATCGTCTACCATTTCCTCGATGATACCAGCTCGAACCAGCTCGGTCGAAAGCTGACGCATCGTCGCGTTCAATTCGGGTAGTCGAACCAGTGTGTTCACATCCTTCATGATGCCAGTCGACTTCTTCAGACTTCCTTGAATCTTCCGCACCGAGAATGCTTCGTTGACCTGCATCTGGACGCTTTGTAGTTGGGCTCGGCTCGTGTGTAGACGGGTAGATTGCTTCCGGATTCGAACAAGTTCACGAGCAAAGGTCTTAGCCTCCTGGGTGGCCTGCTTCGCCTGTGATGGGTTTCGTTCGGCTCGACGTGAGGCATTCATGATGTATTGCCGCGTTTTGTTCTCCAAAGTCCTGAGCTGCGCAATATCGCGGTCCAATTGGCGAGTATTGGCGCGGATGAGTGCGTTACATTTTCTCATCTGTACATAAAATACATGTTAGAATGGCAGTGCAACAGCGTAATTATCGAGCGCACCTGTGCCTGAGGATCAGGACCGAAAAAGACCGCTTTGAGAGTCTCCATGATGGATCAGGCTGGCACACGGATCCCTCTATACTATACTCCTGGTCTTGTAGAGTGTATGACAGATAGCCTGTATATCGGTGGCAGGGTTGGCGAAGATATATAGAGTAATTCAGAAAGGTCAGAGCCGTATCAGCCCAAGACTCAGGATGCAATATTTATGGACTGGGCCGTTGCAATAGGTGGGGTTATCCAGGCAGGATGGTATCTCAGCGCACAGAATTCCTCGGCAATGTGGTGAGATAGCCTGGAATGAGCTTAGGTCAACAGCGTCACCGTGTCCTTCTAACAGTGTCAGATCGCACTGCGGGTTCGACAATTCTCATTTGTGACTGTAATCAGCATTGTGGTCCATCTCGTTGATCCGGAATCGAACATGATCGTGGGCCAGCGAACGGACGATCCAGTCCCTGCTGAGTCAGCGGGCAGTGTAAGTGATTTACCGCCTTCCAATGACGTCGTGTGAATACTGATGCCCCAGGCAGATATAATCCGCAAACAGGTCAAACAGCGGGTAAACAGGGTGAGAGTTCCAGTACTTTCTAGAGCGGATCATCAGCAGTGGTTGGTATTAGTAGTACGTACGAGTATTACTAGTAATCTTCCCTTATTCACCAAACACGCTTAGTCTGAACTTCTTCAGCTTCCAACTGACCCTTCACGATAACATTCCCTTCCACTGTCCAATATACCCCCCCTTCCATCTTCACTTCCTACTTGCATCTCCCGTTGCACACCTCACTTTCATAATGCCTGAGCTTTCCAAGGTCCACCCTGAAGGTACGTAATTCTGCAGGCTCCCCCTCTTACCTTTCCCCGCTTTGCTGGAAGTTATGCCAACCTATCCTTCCCACCTTACTTTCTTTATCAATCTTTTTCTCTTCTCTAGGAGAACGAGAATGGGACTGAAAGAGATAAAAGCTTTTCTTCGCGCTAATTCATGCTTTCATTCTGTCCTAATGGGATCGAGGTTCGCTAACATGTGGTAACCCTCCAGTCACATGGGCCCAGCGCTCATCTGCCGACGACGCTGAGCGCAATTACCTTTATGTGAACATCAAAGCTCCCGATGTAGATCGCAAAGAAGCCACCCTCAAGATTACCCCCACCAATGTCACATTCGCCGGTGATTCCAAGAAGGGTGTTCGCTATGAAGTCTCCTTGGACTTGTACGCTGAGATCGATCCCGAGAACTCCAAGGTTAACCACAGTGACCGTGAGGTCGAGTTGGTCCTGCGTAAGAAGGAGCTGAAGGAGGAATACTGGCCCCGTCTTCTGAAGGACAGCCAGAAGGTTCACTTCCTCAAGACCAACTTCGATAAGGTATGGAATATGACCCCGTCCACCCAACGCGAAGACGTGCGATGCTGATAATTGTGCAGTGGGTCGATGAGGATGAGCAGGATGAGGCTCCTGAGGAGGACTATGCGAACAACTTCGGCGGCCTCGATGCCCTCGGCGGCGGCGAGGGCGGTGGTCTCGGAAACATTGACTTCTCGAAGCTTGGTGCAGGCCTTGAGGGAATGGGTGGCGCTCCTGGCCTTGGTGCCGAAGGTGCTGAGGGCGAGTCGGTAGGTTCTTTCAATCTCGCAGGCTAAGTTGTCAACGTCAAACGATTGCAATCGCTGACTAGTTATTCCAGGATGATGAGGAGATGCCCGAGCTTGAGGAGGCTGACAAAGATGCTGGGGAGTCGGCTAAGTCCACTAAGATCCAGGAGGTCTCTTAATTATATGCAAAAAATTATTTGAAACAGGCTTGATCCATGACATTGGTGACGACTTAAAATAAGAATCAATGAGTTGTATGAGATGATCAGAGATACTACCTATTGCGTTCAGGTGTGCACTACAGTATGTGCGAGATTGAGAGTCTAGGAGCTTGAATGTTCGGGGTAATGTACGCATCGATTACTCAGAAGGTGTAAACTTAGTGGTACCTACTCTTATGCCTGAGATATCGAGATAGTGCAGGATATGTAATTGAGGTTAATTTTTCAATCCGGAGTGCATACCATGGATGAGATAGCTGAAGTATCAACCTGTCCAAAAGCAAAAGAAGGAATCTCTACACGTCTTCTGTCAAGTCCATTCCGCTAACCTTTGATATTCGTCAACGTTAGCATCTTGTCTTCTCTTTGTAACATCCCAGGAAAGAGCCATCTTGGAACATCATAGAACCTTTGTCCGAATCTCGAACCTGGGGTAACCACACTGTTTCATTAATTGTTCCTGCCTTACATAACAATAAGCCCTTGTAGAAGACTGCCAATCGATCCATCTCCATATGGAGTTTTATTATGCTGGATAACTACTACAACATCCAAGCCCAAATCAACCAACCGCCAACATCAGCGTTTCGATCCAGATAATAGAGACATACATACGTAACACATACATCTTGTCCCTTCAAACCACCCCAATTTGGACTCTCCACCCCATGACACCTTCGAAAACAGAACCTCAAAGCCGTTTTGAATATGTCAAGCCGCGTCATGGCATCATCAACTCATTATTTGATCGAAACTTCTCTTCATAGAGCTTTGAAACCCTTTATATAGACGATTCTATATATATGAACTTGCTTTTTTATCCGGTTGATTCACCATGCAAACTCATCAGTTACAGTCTATAACGTTTTAGAATGGATAGTAGTGGTAGGCATATCTCTACCTATTTGTGGCATCAGCTAACCCTAAACATTAGATAACACATCTCAACTCCGGGTCATATACCATAAAGGAGACCACATCGTGCTTCAGGATGAGGAGAGGAAAACGATACATAAATGTGGGAAGGAGGGCTTCAAGATCTACGAGGCTCTTACGCTCATATATATCAATGACAATACAAACATCCCCGTTCCAAAAGTCCGTAGCATTCAGTATGAAGACGGCAGGGAACTCAACGTCCGCTATGATGAAGCAGGAAAATCAACCAACATCCGCTACGAAGACGATAAAGTGTACGAAGTCAATTACGATGAACAAGGAAAATTAACTTACACCTGCTACGGAAACGATGATGTGGTCCAAATAACCATGGACTTTGTGGAGGGCTATACACTTGAAAAAGTGTGGGAGAAATTCAATCAGGGTCAGAAAGAGGTTCTCGCCGGGGACTTGAAGCGGTATGTCTCTGAGCTCCGTGAGCTTAAGAGTGAAAAGATCACGGCCCTGAATGCTGGAAAGGTGAGAGTCCTAAGCGGTTCCCCAGATGTCCAAGAGGGCGGGCCATTTCAGTCTAGGGAGGAATTCAACCAGTTTCTGGAATTGAGTGGAGTGGATACGATGCCGCATGCTTCGCAAGATGACAATTCATCATCGAGCGGCTATTCATCAACGGATGAGGATGCACCACAGGGGCGCGAGGAGTTTGTTTTCAGCCATGGCGATATTTTGCCAAGAAATATCCTTGTTGATGATCAGGGAAAGGTCACTGCTCTTGTGGACTGGGACTTCGCTGGGTATTTTCCCATATACTGGGAGTATAGCAGGGCAAGTCGCGAGTCTAAAGATTGGAAAGATTTTCTTCTTTTATGGGTTTTTCCTGACAAAAGAGAGTGGGGCTATACTGAGATGAAGTCTCTGAATATCAGGTCGTAACTGTCAGTGGTCCGGTATTAAAGCTGCTAGGACTTCTTTGTTGTGGTTATGGACCTTCTGGATGCTAGTTAGTCGGGAGAAGGCGCAAATATATATCACGGTGATGTACGGAGTAAACTTATACCTGTTATATAAGTACTTTCAGGCAAGAGGAGATTACACACAGTAGTACGTCAAACATGGTTCAGTATTTGTAGGTCTACTAGTAGGTTTATGTTTAGAAGATATATAGCAGAGAATGTTGGGATGTTGTTCTATAGGTCTACTCTCTCAGTATCGGGCAGTAAAGTGAGATGCAGTGGAATACCTGTCTGATGACCTCATTGATTTGCTAATATTTTACTAGAAAGATATTAGTCAGTCTTGGCCGTATTTCCATTACTCGAGAAGATGAGAATCGATTTGGTAGCATGCAAGAAAAAGAATGGTGGACAAGAAACCTTAGTAAGTGCATCAGAAAGGGTGCCTCTTACAGGGCAAAAGGTCTGTTGGCGGTGCCGCCACAAGACGGAAACCCACACCTCGAAAATGTGGAGGAAGAACATCCTTCAACTCACCGAAAAGAAAGATCTCCTGCTGACCACCACGATCGTTTCCCTCTCGTCTGTGTAACCGCGAGAGGTGTTTCCTTGCTCTTCATCTTTCTTTCCTTTATATTATTATCTCTTTCAGGCATCCGGCTTTTGTTGTTTTCACAGCCTCCGCCCTAGCATCCCCCACCAACGGTTTTCGACCCGTCGACTGTGGGAGGTTCGTTTCGATCAACACCACCGCCACCGCGAGACAGGCGTGCGCTATCTATCCTTATCTTGTCGGATACTATCGATAGAGAG
Source organism: Aspergillus transmontanensis (assembly GCA_009193505.1). Lineage (NCBI taxonomy): Eukaryota > Fungi > Ascomycota > Eurotiomycetes > Eurotiales > Aspergillaceae > Aspergillus > Aspergillus transmontanensis. Next base: position 184,322 of record ML738306.1, read on the forward strand.
AACTAGAAAAAGAAAACCGCCATCATGCCTCCCAAGAAGCAGAGCAATGAGCCTAAGAAGAAGAAGGCCTCGGTCGAGGACAAGGTTTGTCACCCCGATCGCGTGCTCCTATAACGTCGCTAACGTATATATCTTTGAACAGACCTTTGGCATGAAAAACGTATGTAGTGATCTCCCGACAGCATATTATCTCCCCCTTTCAACACCCCCGACGGTCGTCCGAGAGAGAAATCGCCACTGACAGCAAAATCTTTCATCCTACAGAAAAAAGGTGCCCAGGCCAAGAAACAGATCGAACAATTAAGAACCCAGGAGAAGTCGAACAAATCCGCCGATGCGAAGCGGAAAGAGGCCGAGAAGGCCCGCCGCGAGGCTGAAAAGAAGGCCGCCGACCAGGCGAAGAAGGAGGCGGCTGAGCTGTTCAAGCCTGTGCAGGTGCAGAAGATTCCCTTCGGTGTGGATCCCAAGACCGTCCTGTGTGTCTTCTTCAAGCAGGGCAATTGTGAGAAGGGAAAGAAGTGCAAGTTCAGTCACGATCCGAATGTGGAGCGCAAGGCTGCTAAGAAGGATCTGTACACCGATTCCCGAGACGTGAAGGGTACGGAAGAGGAGACTAAGAAGAAGGATACGATGGACGACTGGGATGAAGAGAAGCTGCGCAATGTCGTCCTCAGCAAGCACGGAAACCCGAAGACGACGACCGATAAGGTCTGCAAGTTCTTCATTGAGGCGGTCGAGAACCAGAAGTACGGTTGGTTCTGGGTCTGTCCCAATGGAGGTGACGCCTGCAAGTATAAACACAGTTTGCCCCCTGGGTATGTTGCGCCATTGTCTTCACACTGTTTTTGATTGATACTGATTGACCTCAACAGATTCGTCCTGAAGACGAAGGAGCAGCGTGCGGCTGAGAAGGCCTTGATGGACAAGTCTCCGCTCAACACCCTGACACTAGAGGACTGGCTTGAAAGCGAACGACACAAGCTCACGGGCAACCTGACGCCCGTCACCCCTCAAACATTCGCCGAGTGGAAGAAGCAACGTCTCGACAAGAAGCAAGCCGAAGAACAAGCCCGCAAGGCCAAGGAAGCCACTGGACGAACATTGTTTGAGAGCGGGAACTGGCGTGCCGAGGATGAGAGCAGCGATGAGGAGGAGGACGACGATACCTTCAACCTGGCTGCCCTTCGCAAGGAGACTGAGCGGATCCGGGAACAGAAGGAAGAAGAACGACTGGCGAGGCTGCATGGGGTATCGGTGCCGATTTCGAACGACGAAACCATTGCACAGGAGGGTGAGGGCTGAGCGTGTGCGATACCCCCAAGAAACTGCGACTCCTGGGCTTTCGGGCAGCGCCCCCACCCTGGAATCGGTGAACCAGGCCTTTGTCCGGGCCCGCAGTGTTGATCTCCTGGATGATAGATACAGTGTTGTTTATTACCGAGTAATCACTTGTATTGATCTCCTCGACTGAGGGCTGCGGTTAACGTGTGACGTTTTGTGTGTCATCTTTGATAGTGAACTCCGGCCCAGCCGGATTCATGTCCAAAGGTTCTAGAAGACAACAGCCGCGTACACAAGATTGAAATAGATCGAGTGTCGTGCATTCGTGGCGGAGTGAAGGACACCATTTTTTATGCCAGATTTTGTACGTAAAAAAGAACGTTCGTTGCTATAATGAACTTAGCGTTTTTTCTTCTCTTCTCTTTCTTTTCTTCTCTTTTTTGCCCTACGAGGTACAATGATTCATGCACTTGATGTAAGACTGGAGTGTCCCTGCGGCCCTATAGAGGTGAGATCTTTAGATGTGGTCTCTTGAAAAGTCCTATCAAAACCAAACATATTTACAATCAACTGAACACATACATGACATCTACAACGAAGCCCTCTCGCCAACCAACCTATTACTCACCATCAACTTCACAACATCCCCGGCCACTCCGTATGACAACTCAAAGCCTCTTCCCCCAGCCCCATAAGCATGGACCACAAACCGAGCATCCCCGACCTTCTCCGCCTCAATCCTCATCCCACCCTCTCTAGCCGGTCTCCTACCCACAATATCCCGAATCACATCAAACTTCCCCTCACTCCCCGACGCAAACGGGAACCACTTGGCTGCATTGGCAAGCAACTTCTCCCTCGTCTCCACCGAGGGGTTGGGATCATAATCGCGCGGCTGCTTCGTGCCCCCAATAATCGTGCCGCCGGACAAGGGACGCGGGATACAAAACGACCAAGACCCATCGGCATTCTGCCTCGTCACCGTCTGACTGCAAGGATTCCGCACGAGACACGTTTGCCCTAGACACATCGTTAGTACACCACATCACAACAAATAAACCCAGATAGCAAAGGACCAGAATAGTGAAGAAAAAGAGAGTGAAAACAAACCCCGAATAATAAACGACCTCTCATCCCCAAACCCCACCCCCGAACAATTAACCACCGTCCTCACATTCGGGGCCAAATAAAACGCCTCCCTTGGATCCATGACCGTATATTCCCTCGTAACCCCACCATTCAAAACAAACTTCCTCAAAAGATACGCACAATAAACCGGCGAATTAATCACAGCAGTCTCATATCGCGCTCCCCATTTCACCCCCTCGGGATATTCGTCTTTCCCCAGGATCCTGAACCCGTCAAGATGACCGTAGCATTCTTGGATGGTTTTCTCGTTGAGATATTCGGAAGGTGGGTTCTCGAGGTGTTCGATTCCTTCTATGATTGCTACGCCTGAGGAGGGGTCGCTTTTGGCCAATTGTTTGAGGTAGGTGTAGGTTTGTTTGGCTTGGGTTTCTTCGCGGAAGGCTTGCGGTGTTGAACCGGGGACAGGGCGATAGTGTGCGCCGGCCCACGGGGAGGCGTAGTTTAGGGATGTGGTGTTGGGGAAGTCGCGGGCTATGAGCTGGATGGTTTGGTTGCGGTGGAGGGTTTCTTGGATGCGGAGGGCGGTTGTGAGGCCGATTACTCCGGCGCTTTTTTGGGGTTAGTTTTGGAGGTTGGATTTGATGATTGGGGATATAAGGTGGCATGACATACCCGATTACTACGATGGTTTCTTTCTCGGGCATTTTGATTTTGGGTTGGTTGTTTGGTTAGATGAATTATATTGTCAATTGAGGTGTATTTATATAGATGGATTATGGTTGAAGGGTAAGGCTGACCCCGCATGTACAATTATGGGGTATTTATTGATGTTTAATGTAGTCTAGATTCTGAGAAAATGCCGCAGTTGAGTCATCTTGTTTATCGATATAATCTCCACTCTTCGTATACCAATGGTATCAAAGTATTATCATTGAAGTCGTATACAGCCCTGCTAGTTACATCTAGTGTCCTCCGTAGCTGTGTCCTGAAACCGCTCCTCCGCTGAGAATCCAAGCGAGTCCGCGGCGGTATTGGATTGATGATGGATTCCTCCGATAAAGATCTGCCGGTATCGCAGTATTGGGTTGGATTTGCAATATCCTTGTCCAACCGTCCCAATCAGATGTGGATTCCGTAGTTGTCAACACGAGATATTCTATACCCTTGCACACGCTCACTCAAAGTGGTCGGGCAATCTCTCAATGACGTATTTCGCTCTTGCAACCTTCATGATCGGCACACCGGGAATCTTGCGAATACGGCGAACCAGGTCCTTATCGTTCGTCGCCACAATGTAGATTCTGTGCTTTGTGATCTTCGACCCAGTTAGCACATGTCATCTCATATCTTCCAAATCCTCGAAAACTCACCCGATCAACTAAACAGTCATCAGCATAGGTACCGGGATGATCACACCGCACGCGCGCCCATCTCGGATCCTTGGCCACCCTCAACGCCAACCGGAACTTATCGCCCAACTTCTCCAATTCCGCAATAGTACAATCCGTAAACGTCGGGATGCATTTCGCATATAACCTGTTGACAATCAGCCATCGCCACCTCACCAATCCGTAGCATCTCAACTCACAGGTCCATCATAGACTTCAGCATATCTGTCTTCGCGCGAATAGAATGGGAGACAAAGTTGGTATCCACCAGCACATGGTAAGGAGGACCGAGGGCCGTGTTGGCGGCGAAGAACATATTCGACGGAGCTTGGGGAATCGCCCGGACTACCTCGTCGCCTTTGGGCTTGTCTTGTTTCGGGGCGTTGTTGTCTTTCTTGGCGCGGTCATCGTGCTTTTTGATGGCCCGTTTGACCTGGTTTAACGTCTTGTATTAGTTTTTGTGATTCTCCGGTGGTTTGATAAGGCGGTTGGAATTGCGTACCTGGGCGAACTTGCGGGTTTTCTTTTGGACACCCATTTTGAGGAAAGATAACTAACAGAGATACGGACTTGGGGTATATAGAGGAGGAAGATGCGATTAAATAAGGTATATGACAATCATTAAATCATTAGCAGTGGGCTGTTGATTTGATGCTGTCGGCTTTTCACTTTCATCGCCGTTGAAAATGTCGACCGGACCGATGTTTTGCCGGTCTTATCTTATCGGAATAGTGACACCTTGGAAGTAAGGCATTGTTAATCCTTTTACAGTTCCCACGTGATCCTTAAATTCTCATCCCTTTGCAGGGAGACCGAGGAGCTCAGATCCACTCTGACCCGCAGCCACTAAATCCTGACCCTTTCGCAACTGGTTCCCCGCTAAGGTTCATGCTAACGCTTTAGTGCTAAATCAGTACTAAACAGGCTGCTCACGGCATACACTTTGCAATGCAGAGCCTCGCATCACTTCCCACTGAGATTCTCCACAAGATCATCCGCTTTGCAGAGCCGGAGTCACTCAAGACGCTACGGCAGGTATGCCGATCCCTAGCCGAAATCGGCAAAGAACGCCTTTTTGAATCCATTACTGTTTACGCAACAGAGGAGAGCTGCGACAAATTTACTGACTTTCTTGAAAATGAAGACCATGATTGTCTACATTTAGTGACGAAGGTGTATCTCGACCTCAGTGAATTTGAAGTTAGTTGCCATTCTTTATGTTTTAGGAGCGGAAACTAACATCTGCACCCAGTATGATGGCTATCGTGTATACAACTACGGGATCTGGGAGGGGCCTAGGGAGAAGACATTTCGCAGATTCGTAAGGCTGTTTCCTCGTCTTAAGGAGCTTCCACGACTCCGGAGCATTGTACTTGGCTTCTACCCCGAGTCTACTGGCGGTGTTGATGGAGTTTCAGACGTTCCTTACGCGTTTGGAATCCGCTCAGCCGCAATCAAAGAGTTCCTGTCGGCGATCACAACACTGCCTCAAATGCCACAGGAACTCGCATTTCGAGAGCTGCTGAATGTGAATGAAAGCAACCAGGAAGAGGTGGAGAAGATTGAGAAGGTCCTACAAAGTTTGCGTTCGCTCCGTCTGAACATCACTAATCCGCACAATGTGGGAGACCCAGAAACTACCTTACACGTTCGTGCTTACTTCTCAACGCTAACTACCACAAGCTAATCTGCTGGAAATAGCACGACGACATGCACACTTTCTTTTCAACACTACCATCCTTCTGGCTGCACCCCGCTCTCCAGAATTTAGAACACCTCACCATTTACTCTAACGTCTATTTTGGCTACTACCCGAAGTTGGATCTCCGTGGTGTACATTTCCCCCGACTGAGCACTGTCGCACTTGGAAACTACGCTTTTGTCCACGACTCCCAGCTAGACTGGATCCTCAGTCACCGCGACACTCTCACAGAGCTCTACCTCGACGGCTGCACCATCCTCTGGGCAGTAGCATCTTACAATAAAGAAAGGACATACTTGGATCCGGATAGTTACACCACCCATCCTGAGTTGAAGGGAAGAGGCTACGCAACATACGACACACGCTGGCACCATTATTTCAAATCTTTCCATGAACTGCAGCACCTCCGGCATTTCCGATACGGCAATTCTGAGCATTGGTGGGGCAATAAAACCACACCATTCGAGCGCGAGACCGAAATCATCATCGGTATGCATGAAGAAAGCTACCTGACCTTTAGTGACTCTTATGAGCAGGAACTGTCCTATGATTATGGCGCCTGGTTCAGGATCAAGTGGGAGGAAAGAGGGCCTCTGCCATGGATAGAGGAGGATCAGACGAGCCTAGAGGAACTCCTTGCGAAGATTGGTCAGAAATACGTGATAGATGAGGCGACAGAGCATCAAATAGCTCTTGCGCGGGAGCTCAGACGACCGAGAGCCGCTGTTACGCCTATCCACGAGTAGGCGAGGTATTTTCCACACTCCGACTGGACTACTGAGCTCTGAATGAACCTGGCTACGAATATTGTACTTTGTGCATGTACATACACATCTCCCATATCCACGTAATGTATTTCCAAATAGGATACCCTGTACCAGGGAAGAACCCCCCTTGTTCCTGCGAGATCTACGTACAACTCCAAGTTCCGAGTTCGACGTGTCGGACATATCCCGGAACAATCCAGACCAATCACCAGCACAGCCTTCGTCAAGTAAGCCCAAATTCCCAATTGATGAACCAAATTTAAGATTCTCCCAGTTCCGACTGAATGCGTCATCGTGTTCGTGGAATATCAGGAAGATCACGGCATTCATGAACCAGTCTCCAGCCAAGCCCGAGAATCCGCGTACATGGACAAGGAACACCCCCCTTACCAATCGGATTGTTTCTCTCCCGTGCCGAAACCTATGCCCTACGTCCTAGTTGTACGAGGGCTGTGTTTCCCCGGAGAACCCAAACAGGAGCTCAGGCCTCTGTTATGAAAGGATTGTCTGGATTGAGTTACGTAAATATTTTCAAATATATCTTGGAGGTGTGTAGTAGAGTGTTAAGAGTCTCCAGTTGGAGTTTTGGGCGTGGGAACTTCTGTTCTGTGGCGAGCTTTGGGTTCTGAGGATGGGGTATGGTTCGATACTTTGTGGATACTAAAGATTATATCCGCGCCATATAATATCTATAATATGAAGATATTAGAAGAGCTGTCCCTGTCAGAAATAGAAAGACAGCATAGCTCCAAAAATGAATATATTCCCCGAAGGGTGGCCAACAACATGCATCCATCGTGTTCAACGCGTTCGAACTGAAAGCTACCCAGAATGTACAGGGGAACCTCTCCTCTCAGAATCACAAGATACTCCATTTCGAAAATAGCTACTCTTGAACGCGTAATCGAGACACCGGAGCTATCCAGCAGTTCCCTGCCAAGGTCAGAGCACATACACTCAAGCTCGAAGATAAATAGCCCGCTTCTTCCCCCCGAACTGAGTCTACATCCAACACAAACATCCTCATCCTCATCCTCTCTAACTTCCTCCAAAAGAAACTCCGATCAATCCCTCCGAATCATCCCCAAGATGAAGCTCCCCGCCTCCCTGATCCTCCTTCTCCTTGGTGGTGCCATTGCGGCTCCTACCGTAAGTTATCCCCTACTCAACTCTACGATCTACATTTATCTAACTCTAGTATAGGACCTTGGAGGCAAAGAACCCGAGTACGAAGTCTGCCATCTCCCCCCAGACCACAAGGGCAAAGTCCATCTCGGCGAAGATGGCGTCCTCCGGGAATTCGACCTCGAGAAAAAAGTCACCGCCTTCTGGCCCCTCAGCCCTAAGCAGATCAAGGAGTTCCATGACCGCTTCCCCAAGGAGGAGCGCGAGAAGCTGCACAAGGCGTTTGAGGGTGTTGATGGCTGGAATGTGAAGGATATCGAGAAACTTCTCTATCCTGATGAGAAGTATTGGCCTGAGTTTGAAGAGGAGGAAGAGGAGAAGAGGGAGAAGAAAGAGAAATATCGACGTGGAGATGGGGGATGGTGGGAGAAGGATGAGCATGAGAAAGAGGGACATGAGAAAGAGGGACATGAGAAAGAGGGACATGAGAAGGAGGGGCATGAGAAGGAGGGGCATGAGAAAGACGACCATGAAAAGGAGGACCATGAGAGGGAGAAGTGGGAGAAGGAGGCGGAAGAAAAAGAAAGGGAGAAACATGAGAAGGATGAGAAGGAGAAATATGAAAAGGAGAAGCATGAGAAGCATGAGAAGGAGGAGAAGGAGAAGTGGGAGAAAGAAAAGCACGAAGAGGGAGAGAAGGAGAAGGAGGGACATGGAAAGGAAAATTGGGAGAAAGAGAAGGCAGAGAAGGGTAAGAAGGAACGAGAGAGACTAGAGAAGGAGAAGTATGAGAAGGAGAAGGCAGAAAAGGAAAGACAAAAGCACGAGAAGGCAGAGGCAGAAGAGAGACACAGACAAGAGAAGCAAAGAGAGAGAGAAAGGGCCAAGCATGAGAAGAAAGAGAAGGAGCACAAGGGATTCGAAAAGGAAGAGATAGAAAGACAGAAGCACGAGAAGGAAGAGAAGGAGAAATGGGGAAAAGAAAAGCATGAGAAGGAGTATGAGAAGGAGGAGTATGGAAAGGAGGAGAAGAAGGAGCATGAAGAGAAGCTAGGATGGCCCCAATGGCCCAAGTGGCCCAAGAAGGAAGAGTACGAGAAGGAGCATGAGAAGGAAAAGGATTGCTAGAAGCATGGTGAGTGAGAAAAGCAGGGCTGCCATTGCGGTGCGAAGTCTTGGGCTTATGAAAAAGAGGCTCTGTCATTACTGAGCGATGCTTACAGTCCTTGAGCATAGTTTGAGACCTCCTTGTGCCTCTTTTGAAGTGTGATTTGGTTTGGTGGGCACAAGCAGTTGGTCAATTTGTTGGAGCTTATGACTTTCGGTATTTCTTCAATACGTTCGCTTGGCCACTCATTTGGCTTTGTGCCTTTTTGTTCGGAATCTTGTCAACTACGATTCCCACACTCCTAATAGGTTTCTTGAGCACTATCGAATTTAGTTTTTGTTCTCTCCCAAAATATGATCTGTTACCTTGGTGTCTAACATGTCATTCGTAGTATATAAGAAGCAATGCAGGAGCCATGGTCTGCCGTTCATGAGATCAATATGTTCGCCTCTTCAAGATTCCGCCTAGCGGTTTCAGGGAGTCGCATCCAAACCCACAATAAGCCCAAAATTGTAACCGCAGCAAAGAGCCAGAATGTCCCCTCTGGCCGGAGTCCATCCTCTAGCAACATGGACGGAACAGCCTAAGCTTTTGTTAGCCATCTAGATGCGGTTCCGATGTTGAAGGACTGTACCTTAGATAGGCCATATCGATTGGCGAAATGGAAGCACATGAGTACACTAGACCCTACTGTTCTCACGGATAGTGGGAAAATCTCCGCGTTTATGAGATACTGAATCGAGTTCCATCCAAGGGCCCAGCCCACCCCCGTGAGATAGAGACAGATGATGGCAACGATGGCTGCATCGTGCTCTGGTTTTGAGTGGATGGAACGGGTGGATGGCAATGCCACGGTTAGATAGATGGCAATGTAAAGCATAGCGATAAATTGAATGATGATTCCTGTAATCAGAAGGCGTTTTCGTCCAGTATAATCAATCAGAAATACTGTGCAGATAAGTGATGCGACAAACTTGACGGCACCTAAAACGGCGGTGCACAAGAGCTTCTGGGACTGGCCAGTTTCCCCGAGAAGCGAGAAGAGCTTCGGGGCATAAGCTGCATAATCGTTGGTTATTGTTGATTTCTAACTCTTCGGGCTCAACACTCACTGGTAACGGAAGTAGCACCTGACCACTGGCTTAGGAGCTGAGTGATCGCTAAAAATGCCAATCTTGCTAGGTTGGATTTGTCTACGACAAGTTGCTTTAGACCCCTCCCCAAGCGCTGGATGCTCGTCCCTGCTGGTGTGTCTCCTAATTGATTAAGAATACTTTCGAATTCCTTCTGAATGCGTGGGTCGTGTATTGGTAAATCCCACAACCGACTTAAAGCCCGGGTACCCTCGGCAAAGCGTCCGGCTTTGCATAGATATCGGGGACTCTCCTCACAGGAAAATGATGAAAGCAGAAGAATGCCAGCAATCATTATCTGGATAGACTGTGGGATTATCCATTGCTTTGGGCTGTTGTTGGAGATGTGCATGGTTGTTCCCCAACTTGAGAAATACTAGAGTGATCACGTTAGTCACCGTGGTCTCCGTCGCAGGTGGTAGGTGAATGCTAACTCCTATCATGATTCCCATGTACTCAGACGTAGCAAATGTGCAGACCATGAGTCCGCGGAGCGTCGGTGTAGCCACCTCAGAGAGATAGATCGGTACGACGACCCCGGCTTGTCCAATGCCTAACCCCATGATGAAGCGACCAGCATAGACCTGACCAATACTCCCCGCAGCTGTAATAACAACAATTACTCCAGCTGCCCACATAACACACAGCTGCCTCATTGTCCACAGCATTCCGACGTGCTCACACATAATGAAGGCAAATATTGCTCCAGGAATACTTCCGATATGGACCATGGAGGTTATGTTGGAGAGCCGGTTGGCTTTCTCCGATGCACTGAGGTCGGCATCCTCAAGGTGGAACTCATGAATAAAGGACGGCTGAGCAACTGTGGTCGAGATGAGGCCCTCGTCCAGCCCTGGATATTGTCAAACGGTACTCTTTTAGAGAACAACTATGTAGCCTACCTCGAGCCATCCCAAGGAGTCCGAAGGAAAAAACTGCACATAACAGCTTCACCGTCAACGTTCGAAGATAACCGATCTGCTTCATTTTGACAGTGGTCGAATAGTTTCATTCTCTTTCTGTATTTCCCCTACGCCAAAGTTATAGGCCAAGGCTACGCTAGAGCTTTCATAATAATTTGCGCAGGAGAAGTGGAGCAAAAGGGGGGCCCGTGTCAGCCCTACAGTAGGGCTGAGTGGGAATGCCGTCAGGGGCATCAGATGTGATAGGACAGCCCCTTGGCATTAAATATCGCTAACTAATAATTTATTTATCATTGGTCCAGCTCGTCATCCTCCAGGTTCTCAGTCGATTGCCCCCGCCAAATCAGCCAGGCAACAGCGATAAACGCCTTACACAAAACTGCCGTCCAAAATGCCCCCATTAGCCCAACCGGGCTCTTGGCCCACAAACCCCCCAGCATCGTCCCAAACAAGAGACACACCACTGCCCCGCCACGTCGCCTGTTTTCCACTCCATGTAACATCGACAAAGGAGGAAGCTCCGGACTGGAGAATAAGTCGCAGTACACACTTGTCAACACCACGCTAGTCAGACTATTGAACTGCAGGGCACGGCTCGTCACTGCCTGACCACTGCTCTGAAAAGCGACCAGCATCAATGGAACAATCACTTTCCAGGTTAGAGGGGAATCCCTAGAAGTTTGATGGGTAGTCACAATCGTAGCAGCCGCCGCTACGCAGAGCATCTGGATGGTAAAGGAAAGGCACAGCACCCAGCGCCTGCGAGGAGAGAACCGTCGGTGAAAAGAGGCAAAGCAGAAGGAGCCCACACAAAAGCTGGCGATCGAGGTTAATGCTCTGAGCCAGCGAGTGCTCTCGTCGACTCCCATGAGGCCGAGGCCTAGATAGACGGTGTTGCCGGTCTGCATGCTCACGAATGAGCCCCAGACAAAGACGGCGGAGCTGTCGAGTAGCCCAGTGATCACGTAGCAAAACAGCAGAATAAGGTCCCCATGGTTAGGATTAATGTCCGAGGTGAGATGGCTGATAAGCCTGTGGCGACGATATTTCTGTAGTGGAGCACCAGAATCGTCATCGTTTCTTAGTAGCCGGTCGGTTTCGCGTGGAGTGTGGGAAGCCATTGAGAATCAGACAGGGAAACTTGGGTGGAAAACCAGCACAATTGACAACAAGGTATTATTTATCCTGCGCATCCGGGTTTCCAATTTTGTTCGCTTGGTTGTGGATCCGGTGGAAATTACCAGGAACGCGTCACTGGACTAAACAAGCTTTCTCCTCGGAGACTCCATATGAGATTAAATCAGGCAGCCACTATTGGAGCCCTCAGGCACTATATTCAATTCAAGTCACATGACTCTACGCACCCTAATGTGGTCAGTGGTCACGTGTGAATGCTAGAGATTAGCATTTGCTCTCATCCATGATAACTTCCTAATAATATATGAGTGGTCCGAAATTTGTTTGTGTTTTCTTTTACATCATCTAACTAGTGTTTTACGGTTTTACCTTACTATCTAATTACGAGAATATAGGCGTTGGTCTTCTGTGCCGCATAAGACTCCCGTTGGACGACGTTGGAACATAAAAATATATAGCGAAACAACAAGAATAGTTGCTATGGAGTTGGGGTTGCCTTTCAGAGAGCACAGACATCTTGATATTCGTAGAACTGCCTCAGACTGTAATAGTAATTATTTCTTTGGTAAAGGAAAGGCTGCAATACGTCGTGGCTTATCGATTTTGGCCTGGTCTTTTAGCTGTAACTCGGAACCACAAGTAATTTCATATAGGAAAAAGGTAGTCAAGTCGTAAGTTGCGTTGCAAGGCTAGAATCACCACAGAAAATATGATTCGTTACTTATGCCCTGTTGCTAGCCAAGGCCTCATCCCCCGCCGGCCTTGCGCTGATCGTACGGAGAAGGTGATGTGTACATTGTGCCCCACCTCAAATCCCCATCACTCTCGAGATGTGTGTTTTGCTTTAGCAAAAGACAAAACTTTCTATAATATTACTTGCACACGCAGCTCTAATTCCTTTCTTGAAACTCTGGTCGAAGATGAGAATTACAAAACCCTCTCATGATGACTATACGATTGCCTGGATTTGCGCGTTACCGCTGGAGATGGCGGCTGCCAAGGCGATGCTTGAGAAGACGCATGAATCACTTCCCCAACCACAAGCGGACCAGAACTCCTATTCTCTTGGAGAAATGAGCGGCCATAATATTGTCCTTGTCTGTTTGCCCTCTGGAGTGTATGGAACCACATCTGCAGCCACAGTTCTCTCCCAAATGCTGTCAACATTCCCGTCTATAAAAGTTGGTCTGATGGTGGGGATTGGTGGGGGTGTACCTAGCGAAAGTGTTGATATTCGCCTTGGGGATGTAGTGGTTAGCATGCCATCCGGCTCCTCAGGTGGTGTGATACAGTATGATTACGGCAAGGCATTACCTGATGGGTGCTTTCAACATACCGGCTCGCTCAACACCCCCCCTCAGGTACTGTTGAGCGCCGTCTCTCAGATGCGCAGCAATCATATAATTAAAGGATCTGAGATTTATGCCACTATCACGAAAACCCTGGACAGTAATCGGTACATGGGAAAGCAGTTCTCGCCCCCTGATAGAGACTTGCTGTTCAATGCGACATATCAACACCCAACGAATGGCCTCGATTGCTCAAAATGCGACCTGAGCCAGATGGTGAACCGTATGTCACGGAAGTCTCACGAGCCTCAAATTCATTATGGCTTGATTGCATCTGGTAATCAGGTAATAAAAGACCCTAAAACACGGGACTACCTTGCTCAAAAGCTGGGAACTCTCTGCTTTGAGATGGAGGCTGCTGGTCTCATGAACCAGCTACCTTGCTTGGTGATCCGCGGTATTTGTGACTACTGTGATTCACACAAGCAGAAGGACTGGCAAGGTTATTCAGCACTGAGTGCATCTGCATATGCTAAGGTGCTCTTAACGGGTGTTCCTATCAGCAGCAGTAACGAAACTGCCCTAAGAAGTCACGCTCAATCAAACAGAGAGACAGAGCGCAGTAAGACACCTGAGTTCACATTTAACAGCTATGGCTCCGGAGCGCAGTTCAATGCCACTGGGAACGTTCAGAACAACAACACAGGAAATGGCAATCAATTCCTCGGTAGCTTCGCTGGGCCTGTGTATTTCGGCCACCCTCCGACCGCATCTAAGGATAACTAGGCAGGTGGCAAGCAATATACTATCTGGCGCTATATGTGGCGCTTTAAATTGCTATATCTATCTTTCTTGAGCACAGTAACGTTGTAAAAATAATGATCCGTAAAACTACTGACTCAGAAGTGGTATCATGAATTAGTTAAGCGCACTTCTATTTAAACATCCTCGATAGCTTCGTTCTTAGTTCAAAGAATCATCCTACCAGTACCCACTGATCTACCTTCTGGTCCTCGATAGTTTTCTTGACTATAACGACACATGCACTAACCTTTGAAGGAAATGGAAGGGATAATGTAAGAATCCTCAACGATTGCTGCCAAACAGAAAGGGTGATGTAGATTGCGAAGAAACGGGGGATACGAGAATTATTGCGTATAGGAAGTCAGCCGCACGATCTTTTATGCACGGCCTACTCAGTATTACAGCCATAACGGGCATTATGGGCATCCCTCACTATTAATACCCTCATCGCCACAGTCTTTACCTGCTCGACGAAATGGTTGAATATTATTGGAGGCCTCAAATTTCCGAAGCCAGCTACCCGAAATCTGACTGGTCACACCTCGCGTTGATCGCCGGCGACACTAGGAAATAAATAGAAAGGTACGTTGACGGAGCAAAGGACCAATGCATGGTGTACTGAACTTTCATTTCCATTCGTCCAGCCTTCTTTCTTTTCTCTCTTTCCGCCTTAATTACCCGTAGCGCGAGCGTCGACGCTAGCTGGCCTCCTTGAGCCTTTTCACAGCCCGCTCGCTAACGTCACTGGTGCTTAGCAAGCAGCAAATGACTTCAAAGACATTTATTCGGCTCCTGATCGATATTACAACCGGATGAAAGCCTGATAGAGATCCACAAGTGTAGCATCTCGACTGCATCACTCTGCATCACACTCAGGATGTCATTCACCGACGACCGCGGCAGCGGGGATATGTTCAACTCCCATATGAGTACCCAGAACAACAATACAGGCAGTGGCAACCAATTCTCCGGATCCACCTTTCATGGGCCTGTGAAATTCTCTCAGAAGACCCAGAATGAGCGTTCTCTTGATTCACGACAGATGGATGTCCTGAGGAGACTCAATGTATCCAAATATCTGGATCAGAAAGATCGAAACCCTGTTCGAGTAGGAGGGACGTGTGACTGGTTTGTTACTCATCCGAAATTTAAAGCCTGGCAAGAGACCCAGACGTCGCAGATGCTCTGGGTCACTGCAGATCCCGGATGTGGAAAATCTGTGTTGGCAAAGTATTTGACAGATTCTGTTCTCACAAGTCACGCTGGTCGAACAGTCGGATATTTCTTCTTCAAGGACGACTTCGAGGATCAGAGGAGCATCGTAAAGGCGTTATGCTGCATTCTTCACCAGCTCTTTTACCAGAATCGCGATCTGCTTACTGCGCATATTATTGAACAATTTGAGATGGACGAAAGGATTGTTGATTCTTTTGGTAGTCTTTGGAACGTCCTCATCAGCGCTGCGAAGCAAAGGGATACTACAGAGATCATTTGTCTGCTAGACGCCTTCGATGAATGTGAACCGGATGGACGGTCTCAACTCACTGTAGCACTCGAAAGGCTTTACACTGATAAAAGTCGGCATAATTTCAATCTAAAGTTTCTTATTACTAGTCGCCTCTATGGTGACATCAGGCAAGGATTTCAGCCTATGCAGATGGAAGGGCAACCATTGATTCATCTCAGCGGGGAAGGTACTGAAGAAATGGAGGATATCTCTCGTGAGATCAAAACTTTCATCAAAGCAAGGGTTGAAACAATTGGCGCCCGACTAAAGCTCACGGAAGAGGAAAAGTCTATCCTACTTAAGAGCGTCACACGTGTTCCCAACACCACATATCTCTGGGTCTACCTTACTCTAAATCTAATTGAGAATATTAAGGATATCGATAAAACAAGAATACTTGACGCTACGTCTGACCTCCCCAAGACCGTGGATGATGCCTATGAACGAATCTTATCTCGAAGCGAAGACTGTCAAAAGGCCAGAAAATTACTTCATATCGTGGTCGGCGCGACACGGCCCTTGACGCTCCAAGAAATGAATCTTGCTTTAACCTTGAGTGAAAAAGACCAATCATATCAGGATCTTGAACTCAGATCGGATGATCGTATTCGTGAAAATATCCGGGACCTCTGCGGATTGTTCATTACCGTTGTAGAAGGTAAAATTTACCTCCTTCATCAAACGGCGAGAGAGTTTTTGATTGAAAAGAATAAACCCCCGATCCAGGGGAATATATCCGACAGCAAACTTCCCGTGCTTCATCATGCTGCCTGGCGAAACCGATTCCGAGATACCCATAAACGAAAGACCCATAAACGAAGCAATGATAACATTCAAAGCCTCTCATGGAAGCATTCATTAAACCTGCAAGAGTCTCATCGAATTATTTCAACAATCTGTATCCAGTACCTGCTGCTCTCTGATTTTGGGAAGGCCCTGCCTCAGCCAATAGACATAGGCAAGCTTACCAACACCTGTATTTTTCTAGACTACTCTGCCAAATATTGGGTCACTCATTTTCTGGAAGCGAATGATGAGACTGACAATACGAAACAATCCCTTGTCACACTCTGTGATTTGATTGAAGATCGCTGCCCAGCTTGGTTCCACGTTTATTGGGCATCATTGGGCACAGACTTCCCGGCTGGTTTCAACAGTCTTATGATTGGAGCCTTTTTTGGACTAATACCTGTAGTGCAACACTGGATTATGGATAAAACTGATATTGACGCTGAGGACGAGGTATATCGCCGTTCGGCACTATCCTGGGCGTCTGGAAACGGCCATACTACTGTCGTGAAGCTCTTGATAACAAGATCCTACAGAACCTGGTGGAAGAAGGCCCAGGTTGATGCGCGAGACAGGTATAATAGGACACCCCTTTCGTGGGCTATCATGAACGGTCAAGTGGGGGCAGTCAGTCTGTTGCTCAAAGCTGGAGCTGCAATTGACTTGGAAGATGATATCGGAGGGACGCCGTTCGAATATGCTATCTGCAGTGGGAATAATGGGGTATGGAATATCGTGAAGAAGAAAGGATTCCAGAATCATCATCTGTCCATTGACAAGATTCAAACTAAACTGCTCATTTCAGCTGCCAAAAAGGGCCATGAAGCGATAGTGACACTCCTTCTCGAGAACAAGGCAGATATAGAGTCGAGGGATAAAACCTTTGGCCATACACCACTTCTATGCGCGACTAGGCATGGTCATGAGGCAGTGGTGAGACTCCTGCTTGAGAATAATGCAGATCTAGAGTCGAGGGATAATACGCTTGGCTATACACCACTTTTATGCGCGGCTAGGCATGGTCATGAGGCAGTGGTGAGACTCCTGCTTGAGAATAATGCAGATCTAGAGTCGACTGATAAAAGCGGCCGAACACCACTTTCCTCGGCGGCAAGAGAAGGCCATGAGGCGATAGTGACACTCCTT
>ML738306.1:201939-235031 GCA_009193505.1 Aspergillus transmontanensis
GATAAATACAGCCTAACACCACTTTCCTGGGCGGCTAGGAATGGTCATGAGGCAGTGGTGAGACTCCTGCTTGAGAATAATGCAGATATAGAGTCAAGAGATAAATACAGCCTAACACCACTTTCCTGGGCGGCTAGGAATGGTCATGAGACGGTGGTGAGACTCCTGCTTAAGAATAATGCAGATCTAGAGTCGACTGATAAAAGCGGCCAAACACCACTTTCATGGGCGGCGAACAATGGTCATTACATAGTGGTGGGGCTCCTGTCTAAGTTCAGGAGTCGTACCTCTCTATGACAAACTTCGGGATATATGACATATGGTGTACTCAAGACTCGACTCTCACTTGATACTCTGGCCCGTATCCTTGAGATATCCGCAGTGCCAGATCCCTTGCACTAGATTCACTTTCCCCGATACGTAACGTGTCAACAGGCTCCAATAGTTTAGTCCGCTTTTTTTTTTTCCGTTTACATCTGCAATATTTCTTTCTTCACACAGCACCTGCCTTTCTCACGGTGAAGCACCGAAGACTCAAGAAGATATCTGCGCAATATTTACGCGTCATTCACAGGTCCCGCAGAAAGAATATATTTGGTCTAATGAGCACAGAGACGAAGTATCAGGATACCAGCAGTTGGCTTAAGCATCAATCGCTCTTGGAGGACACATAATACTCATGTTGCTGCTCGGCATATCTTCTGATCCAAAGCAAGGATTCTGATAGTTATGAAGCGTTAGTTTCCTGTAAAGGTACTTGCTTCATTGGCTGGAAGCAATGGACATAATGGGAATGATATCGCAGACTACTGATATTGTGGATACCGTAATTGTAGTGATGAAGCGAGAAGGCGAGTCCTGAGTTGGTAAACCGCTATACGATCAAAAATAGAGAAAAAGCAAACTTAACAGTAAGACACGAAGCTCCTATGACTTCTATACGATGTAAAATAATTTGCCATGAGAGATATGACAGTACCTGGCATTGCTTCATTGCACCTTTACTTTTCTAGAAGTGGCTTTTTCCCTCGTGGATTAATAATTTAGAAAATATTTCGAGGCGATATTCTCAGTATGACAGTCACATCGCTGACAAGGAAGCAACTGTGGGATACAGAGCTGTATACCTGCACCAATCAGGTCCATCCAGACCGTGTTCAGACGGTAGTCGTCGCTCCAGGTGGGCAGACTTAGTCTATTTTTGAGATTGTACTAACCAGCCGTGCTTTCTTAAATTTCTGTTCTTCTTCGCTCATGGAGTATTATATATGGCATCATTGCGTTATGAATGCTTGTGAAATTTCTGTTTAATTAAGAAAACGTCTGAATAATTCACTAGACATAAAGTTTACAAGGAGTATATTTCCTATTTTAAATTTTACTTTCTTTTTGTATATAATCGATAGATAGGTACTTCATATCTCTGATAGTCTAATCTCGAATATAAACATTTCACTATACGAGTCTGTATAGCCTAGTGTCCCGAGAGTGGCACTAGGAAAGAAAGAAAATTGTACAAATATTAAGACTAATCTTACCGTCAGTGGACTCATCCTGCATGACCCAGAGGCGCGTCCATAACAGGCAAGTAGAATGATCCTAAATCCAGTCCAGCCGATGGCCACCATTACCATGCCGCCAGGAGAACACGAAGAATTGATACAAGATCTGTTATACCACTTGCTATAAAACAGGGTATATTGCTCTGATCCACATGACTTCACAGACTTCCGCTCTCGCCCCGCTGATATGAAGTGGATGTAGAATGGAGGATGGTGCGGCTTGGAACTGTACTTTAGGACTGACCCTATTGAGCAGAATGACTGACGATACAAGAAACAATAAACTCTGTGGATGTACTCAAAATATGGAGCGTCATCTCTGTGGTCTATCGCTAGGATTGTTCTTTTCATGAAATTCGTCGTCTTGAAAATAGACTCGTTCTTATGTTTGCGCTTATGGCTAAAGGGATATCAATCTTGGGTTAGTATATCGTACTCGATGCGGTTCAGTACGGTTAAAGTAGCTTAAAAAGTGTTTTGTATTTTTGTCACAGCTTTTAGGTCATGGTCACGGAAAATAAGGAGATATAACAGGCTATATTTCCTACAACCTATGTAGAACGTCACCAAATGTGGTAATAGTCGACTGCCGTCTCTGCAAATCCTCCCAATCCTCCTCAGTGAATATAGAGGACCAAGAGAACCACGTTAGGTCTGGACAACACTTTCCTAGAAAGCCCAGACCGTCCAGTCTGACACCATCCCAGAATACAAGACCGTATGGGTGGAAAACTGAGCGGTCAACACCTTTGAGCGGTGACCTAAGATCGCGTCTACATGACCGTAAGGACTGCACACCCCTGGACGATATTCCCTCTCTCAAGTCGTTACACTTAATCTCAACCTCCTTCATTTGCGTATGAATAACAGTTGTATAGTATTGGCAGCAATGGCTATAATCCTCCGAAACCTGGCCAGATAACAACCATTGATATATATTTTCAGGTCTGCTTGCCTGTTGACCCAGCCAGTGAAGGAGAGCGACTAGCTGCTCCTCATGGCCTTCAGTCGAATGGTACTCCCGAAGGGCATTCTTCCAGAATACTTCCACGTCGTTTTCTAACAAAGCGCGGACAGACTCACTATCTTTTATAAAGAGGGAATGTTCAAGATGTGTCTTGTGTAACTCGTGAAAAAGAACAATAAATAAGAAACTACTGAGTAGTCGTTGCTCCTCAACCCATGTCAGTGGGCCAATATCAGTAGGAGTGTATGGAATACCCTTGGGGCGTTTGCTGCGATCCACTACCCAGTCTGCAGTCCACCACCTTTTCCTACGTCTTAGGGGTGGTGGTATGTGCTCTAGCTGCAGTTGGAGGCATCTTGTAATTGCAGAATGGAAATATGCGTGGATGAGGCATCGTAGCCAACCCATCAGACGAAGGAGCCGAGAAAGAATAGCCGAGGGCGTTGACGGGGATATTGCCTTAAGTGTCGGAGGCGATTCACGGGGACGCGACTCGACATAAAACTGGGATCTGGTCTCACGCATAGGAGGCAATACATGGGGACGCTCCAGGACGTAATATAAACTGCCAAGAATATCTGTATCTGGTTCTTGTATTGGGGTCCAGATACGGATAATGAGCCGTAAGATATCCTGAACATGTGGCGCCAGACCTCTTTCGCAGACCGGATTGCTGATAATCGCGTCTATGATCTGGGCAAATAGATCTTTATTCCGATGTAAAAATGCCGCAACTTCCGGCGACGCATTGTACAAACTATATAGCGCGGGTAAACTGGGAAGGTTTGATAGAATGCTTTGCAGGGCAAACCAAGGTAGTCGGCCGAATGGATCGGAGTTCATTTCTTTGCTTTTGCCGTTGATGTGAGATTATCGGCAGTGAGCGATGAGGGTTTTTGTTGATGATATCCGCTCAGTCGCGACTTAAGATGACTAAACCAAGAGCAATAAGAAATGACGCTGGAATGGACTTGTAAAGGAAGGAGGCTCACTTTAAACTCCCACGGATGAGCGGAATATGGACTATGTGGGGATGCCAAGATAGCTAGCCCTGGGACTATCAGTTCGGCGACTCTCTAGGTAACTGGTAGTGAAACCTCGCCTGCAGCAGCGTAGCATTGTACCATTTAGTGCCATTAGGACAGGCTAGAGACCCTTGGATCTAAAAGTTTGGACCCAGCTAGTGCTGCCCCCGAGTCATACGGCGAACTAACTGGATTAAGTATGTAATTTCCGCTCGTTCGGCCTAGCTAGCAGTAGAACAGTATTTGGTACGGTCAAAGTCGTCGAGCGTTTCTTTTTTTGTATACCACTTTACTACGAGTAGGGCTATAATGTTTCAAATAATATTTTGTTTATCTTTGCTCCTATAATATTAGGGTCACATAATAGCCCCCACCGTTAGAAGACCCTAGATGACATTTGATACAATTCAGGCATGGTTTGGTAGATCAATTTCGGAGATTAGTTATGGTTTGAAGTTATTGTTTTTATGATTTCAAGCCTAGTCAAGCCGAAGGCTACCGCCAGCATGCTGCTAGGGGAGCACGAAGAATTGATACGATATTATTCTGGATGGTAATCCTGGCAACGATAAGATTCCTTGAGCAACCATTTGCAATAAGTAATAGACGAGCTGTTGTATAGCAAATGGGAAGAAGGGAGATGTAGGGGAGCATGGACATCTGGCCATTGGATGCTGTATCGTTGGAATAGAAGCTTTCAGTCTTATATAGAAAACGAACTCGCTTATACTTATATAATAGGAAGTTAAAGCTAAAAGTACTACAGAGGAACCAGTTAGGAAGCTTTGTATGTCTGCGTGAAGGAGTGGTTTTCTATCGAGCGATATGAAGGAAGGGTCAGCATGACTTCTCTCAAAGTGTACCCCATTCGGTTTTCAAGAAACGTGAAGAAGGTTATGGAAAACGCAAACGAAGTTGGGCGAGGATTCATGCAAGCTCGTGATTCAAAGCTCTTGGCCCATACTGGATGGGCGTTCGTCCTAGAGCAAAATGAAACGAACTTTGTTTTTGTGTCTGGCGATGTGGTGATCGATTTCAAAGAAACATTCAAGGCTCATCCAGACTGGAAGCCTGTTCGCAAGCTGCCCTCGGCAAGATATCGCCGGGGACGTATAAATCAAGGCACTGTGGAGTGCCTAGCGGTGTGTTATTGGACAGAGGGGCAGGAGCTCAAAGAGTTTCAAACAACGACTGTCTGTTGGATTGAAGATAATATTCCACACTTCACCAAGAGAGAATATTGTTGCTATCATGATCCTTTTCTGTCTGGTATGACGAGTAGCGACTCTTTCGAGTACTTACCACGAGAAGAAGACCTGCATCTGTTGCCTAGTAGGCTCTTTGGCTATTCACTCCAGGATCGAAGATTCGTCGCATGTGATGTTAAAAATCTTCGGCGGATTGAGAAGGACAGAGACATGTTCAACAATCTGATCATCAATCAGAATCATGAAGCCATACTTCGAGCACTAGTCGAATCCCATTTTATACCAAAAGAGATAAACGAAACTAGAGGTATCGCCACGACCAGTCAAGATATCGTCCAGAATTAAGGCAGGGGTCTAGTTATTCTACTCCATGGAGTTCCTGGTGTTGGCAAAACCTCGACTGCGGAAACGATCGCCAGTCACTTCCAGAAACCCCTGTTTCCCATCACTTGTGGTGATCTAGGGTTAGATCCTGCAACAGTAGAAAAGTCTTTGAAGGAAATGTTTCGAGTAGCACAATTGTGGGATTGTATTCCGTTGCTTGATGAGGCAGATGTATTCCTTTCCGAACGAGTACCATCTGATTTGGGTCGTAATGCCCTGGTATCAGGTTTGCATACTCTGCTTTTTTCTTTTATTTGGATCATGCTTACTCATCTACAGTTTTCCTCCGCGTCCTGGACTACTACTCCGGAATTACTGTTTCTCACCACAAACCGGGTGGGGACCATTGACGAAGCATTCAAGTTCCGGATCCACATCCTCCTGTACTACCCGTACCTTGACCTAGTGCAAACCGAGAAAATATGGGAAGTCAACCTTGATCGGCTGGCGACCATAGAGGAAGAACACGGTGGTGGACGGAAGCCCTTATCGATAGACCGTGATGGTATTCTCGCCTTTGCCAAAAAGCATTTCACGAAAAGCAAGAACGGCAAAGGCAGATGGAATGGAAGACAAATCCGGAATGCATTTCTCATCGCTTCTGCTCTTGCTCACTACGAGAGGACCCATAATATTAAACAGAATGGAAACGTATGCGATCTCAACGCCCACCATTTCAAGACCGTGGTTAAAGCCGGTACAAGGTTTGAAAAGTACCTTCTTGTGACCAGGGGCATGACAGACCAACAGGCAGCATTTCTTAACTGTACTCGTGCTGATCACGTTCAGTCACCAGAGACTGTAAACGCATCTAGAGCCGCTGATCCAGCATCGGTACAGCCAGCTAAGCCCCTGGTGTATCCAGGATGGGTCAACCAGTATCCGTCTCAGTCGTCTTTTGCACCCCCACAAGCCCAGGCTGAATATAATCTTGCTGCTGGACCGCCACCTGTCACTAGCCTATATCAGCAACCGCAGCAGCCACAGTATGTTCTTTAGGGGCCAAGTATGCAGAATAAATATGGGCAGCCCCCAATAGCTACAGGATACCATCAACCACAGGCGCTGACTCCAGTGCCCCAGGTGCAGCCTCATGCACATGGTTCGGATTCCGAGTCGGACATGTAACCGCCGGTCAAGCTGGGCCGTTCAATATCATAACCACGATATATGAGTACTTTGTCGGCATTTCACTCTTGAGCACTACCTCACCTTCGTCGTGAAAATAGCTTATTGAAGTTCTTTTCGGGTTTCAGATGATTTACTATGTCGTGTATTTTGAACTACTTTCGGTTAAAACTTGTCTCTCCAAGTATGCGAATTGAATAACAGGCGCTTATAGTTAGCATAGGCCAATTCCGATACAATGTTCTTTTGAATTTCTTTCTTCCTTCTTTTTCTTCTTTCACACACTCCCACGTCGGCAGCCGCGTGAAGCCCCGTGCCCTTCGCGACTTATGCTAAATAGGTTAGGTATTCAATGCTAGACGGGGAGCCCCGAGCGGCCCGGTTCCTGTTTCACACTGTGAACGCAATGTTGGCTCCGTTTTGTATAGGAATATATACACCGAATCGAATCAAATAGACGCAGTTTATTATCGTTATCTTGAACTAGGAAACGATATGGACTATTTAAGACCCCTGTGTCCTGCACCTCCCTACCTCGTTTCTGTTTCCTTTCTTTCATATCAACACGGAGAAGACTGACATGAGGGCCAAGGTCAGCCGCTTGGGCTCTTATGAACGGGTAGTGTAATTAGAGAGCGATGGAGAGTCTCATAAGAAGTGCCATAATGGCCCTTAAATGAGCCTGGTCTCTCACCAGTCCAAGTTGGCTTGCTAATTAAGCAGTGCTGCCTGGTGATTCTCTTCAGGCGCTCTTGTGAGATATGGTGACCCATCAAGAGATCCATGCCCTCTTCCAACGACAATGGGATTTTTCCCTTCGTATTCCCAATAGTCTTGAAGTAGAGAATATGGCAAAACTCATTATACAATAGACATACGCCTTATCTGGGTATGTACGTCCTTTGCCTGCGAGGTTGATTCTGGAAGGCTTATTGCAATTATCACAGCAATATATATGGCTAGCTATAGTCGGAGTACCTCTCAATACCCAGAAGACCTGCTCTTGACGAAACTAGATATGTTCGTTGGAGAGGCATGAAGAGATTTATGAGCGGAGTCAATTTGGGTCTGGATGCCTCAGGCGAATTAGTAGGGCAGAACACCAAATCATCGATGTTGACAAAGATTCGAATGATCGAGGCTTCATGGACACGGAGCAAATTCGGGACCGCTTTCTATAAGATCAAAGAGCAAGCCATTGAATCCCGACCGTCGTTGATCCCAGTAATACTGGTTGAAGACAAACAAACGGTCCACACATGCTGGTCGAGTGCGAAGCCACGTTAAGCTCTCCCAGAGCCTTTCCAGCGAAATGGGAATTTCGAGAAGGGCAAGGAATAATGGGAAAGTGGTATTTTGTAGCTTGACACCGGTTCCGGCATCCGCAAAGAATTGACTTCTGGCGTCAAGGATATCACTGGCAAGGGCAGCTGCAGTCGTATCCTCAAAGGTCAGTGGATGACGCAGGCGATGGATGAGAAGGAGAGCAGCGGTTCGATACATCGTTGCCTGTGTGCGCATTGATAATATCTCTAGCTCGCTGTACGTCTCCAAACACAGACCAGAGTCATCAGGCGACCAGGTCCGGATTCGGTGTTCAACGTCTTCGAGGATCGTTTCCTGGACAGATCCGTCTGCAAGTTGCTTGCTGACAACACACAAATCATAGAGTATAGGCAGCAGTGACGTACAGAGACCTGCTACTCGGTCAACGACTCCTACACGGCTGAACAGCGGTCGGATCACAGGGACTTCACGATGCAGTAGGCACCATACCGTGTCCCAAAATATTGGTGCGATCGCGATGGGTTCTAGAAGTCGGTTGCGAGCAATATCCGGATACCATGGGTGAACAAGGGACAAAGAGCATCGAAGAATGGAGATCTCTCCTGTGGATGTGACCAGGGAATCAAACGCAGCTAGTGCCTGCCCCAGCATTAGAACTGCGAGTGCATCATGGGTATCCACAATGACAGCATTTCTAAGCTTCTCGACAGAAGCAGCACCGCTCCTCACGTCGACTTGATCGGCTGTGAGCAAGCCAAAACGAGCCCACGAGAGACAGCTACTGATAGCAGCGAAAGTTTCATCCAACAGATCCGCGGAATAACGGTAGCAGTATTCCAGGGCTTGTTGGAAGTCCTTTGCAAACGTCAATCCAAACATATAGATATCGTGTAGAACATAGAAGTCCTCAACCTCTAGGTGCGTGGAGGAGCCCGAATGTGTGGAGTCCGAGGGAGACCTTTCCCCTGCATCTTTGGTCGCGCTGGACTTGATTACGATCTGGGGTTCCTCCCGACCTTCCTCTTCTGGGCTAGCCCTTGATAGCGCATAGTCCCATATGGCGAGTGACTCTTTCGCTACCCCAGGATGTCCTTGTTTCGGCGGGCGCCCTGCGCGTAGTTGCTGTCGGGCCATAGTGCAGGCAAGGGATGATTTCTCACATCGAACACATATAGAGGACGCCGGGCGCATCAAGCATCTTTTCTTTCTACTATAGCATTGATCACAAGCTTTTTTCTGCATCATGAGCATCCTTATCGACCATTATTAGGCGCGGTGAGGCCGGAGTGGAGCGAAGTGAGTCTAGATACGGTTCCCATTTAAGGGCCGACTTACCGAGGCCTTCCGTGAGAAAAAGACACACTTGGATGTTGGAAAGCTTGGCAGTCTCCACTCTTTCTCGGTCTGAAATTGAGATATGGGTCTTTTTAGTGGCAAAGATGATCATCCCCGCTGGCGGAGGGTTTTTTCGATTTATGGCATAGCGTAATGCGGAGACAGCGACAACCAATAAAACAAAGCACTAATCCACTTGCCCAACCCACGAGTGACCTACTACTACATCATGATCTACATTCAGAACAACCGATGAAACACATGGCTAAGTCCAATCAAGTCATGGCACGTTTTTGAACTTGCGAGCCTGCCAGCTCTTGCTCCAAGCGCCGTAATCTGACAAAGCTTTGTGAGGCATGATCTCGCAAGCGTTCCTGAATCCAGTTCGGAAGCCCACGGATCATGGCGGCCAAGCCTTGAGACGAGGGAACAACGACCTGGCCCCCATTTCCATTTACGAGTTGCGTCAGCACTGCTTGGGATACCTTTTCAGGTGTCATTATGGGCTGTCCGAACTGTGAACGGTGTTGAGCGAGGACATTGATCATGGGTGTCTGAACCCACAACGGGTGGATGATACTAATCGACCCCTGTCAGAAGCTGCCTGCGTGAAATGAGACATCTAGGGGGGCTCACCTCGTGCGCACTCTTCTTGAGCCATACCAGTGCTTGATCTCTTGGGTCAAACTTTCGTGAAACGCAAGCGCCCCAGCTTTCGAGCAAGCGTAATCCGCCATCTCTCCCAGTGCTGCAAAGCTGGCCATGCTGGCGATGGTCACAATGTGACCATGATCATTTTTGATCATACTGGGCAAGAACTCCTTCACAGTCCAGAAATGGGCTAAAGTGTTGACCTCAAGGGTCAGGCGTATCTTTTCTTCCGGTTCGTCCAGGATGGTTCCCCCGAAGCCCACACCGGCGTTATTGATCAAGACTGTCGGATGACCATGATCCCTTCGTATATTGATAGCTGCCTCTTTAATTGCGGCAGAGGATGTAAGATCGACTTTGTAGAAGAACACGTTCGATGCTACACCGTATGTTAGTTAATACTCAGTGATTCCAGTGGCGAATAGTCACTCACGCAAGGAGAACTTGGGCTCCTGAATATCACAAATGATAACCTTGACATTAAGCTTGGCCAAGTCCTGCATTATCTGCTTTCCGATGCCACTACTTCCTCCTGTAAGAAGCACCAGCTCCTTAGACGCATCCCAAGGACGTGAGCGGACCCAGTTGTTCTGTGCCCTTTGGGAGAGGCACCTGTTCGCAATTCTCAGGGACTGAATCGCTGCCACAAATGCGATCGCCTTGTGAACAAATGGACGGGACAAGTAATCCTGAGCATTTGGTGGCAGTTGGGAAAAGAGGACACTAGCCTTGTCCAAGAAAAGCTGTACTAGATGATTGGCAGACATGGTCCTGATTTGGTATGGAATTGTGCTAGTCCCGCTGTGATGAAGAGTAATGAAGAGCGATGGTGATGGTCGCTGTTGGCCTACTTTATAGCTCTTGCTGTACCCACTACTCCAACTTTTCAAGTGAAGAAACCTGAATCTATTGAATCTAACTTCCGGTACTCTGTCGCAAGGTTTCGCTAATTTATCGATACAAGGGAAGTCGAGTCTCCGCGTTTCGCTTGTGGCTGTGGAGCCCAGGCGGAGGGTTTTTACCACTCCGGGGAATTATAAAGCCATCTCAACGGCACCATGCCAATAACAGGAGAGCACATGACGAGATCGGGCATTATTTTGTATAGGGGTGTGGTTAACCGAAGATATTATAAATGACCTCGGAATAGAAAATAGCGGGAGGCAAAGAGGGGCGTGTTTGTTCTAAATAGCTGCAGCCCCTTGCGTCTCTCCAACTGTATATATCCTCCTACCCTGCCATACCGAACGTATGCACACTATATATTCATTTTACTCAAATCCTGTCTTGTGTCAAGATGGTTTCAACTTCGTTTGATGTCCTCATTATCGGGGCAGGGATATCTGGCATCAATGCCGCCCATCGTCTCCAGACTGACTTTCCTAACTACCGCTTCGCCATCCTGGAGGCCCGAAACAATATTGGAGGTACATGGGATCTTTTCCGCTATCCCGGCATTCGATCTGACTCTGATCTGTACACTTTCGGCTTCAAGTGGTTTCCATGGAATCAATCTAACCCCATCGCAGAAGGGGGAGATATCTTGAGGTACCTCGAGGATGCGGCTACTGCACATGGCATCAAGCAGCACATCCGCCTCAACCATCGAGTGAGCGCAGCCAAATGGGATGATCATGAGTGGCGTCTCGAGGTAGAAAGTGAGAACACTTCAAAGGAACTCAACGCTCGCTTTATAATATTTGCGACCGGCTACTACGATTACCACAACCCCTTAGAAGCCACTATACCTGGCCTACAGAACTTCAAAGGCGAGGTGATTCACCCCCAATTCTGGCCCGACAAATTCGATGCCTTGGGTAAAAGAATTGTAGTCATTGGCAGTGGTGCCACCGCAGTGACTCTTATACCGTCACTCGCAGAGGACTCGGAATCTGTGACAATGTTGCAACGCAGCCCTACGTATCTTACCTCCATCCCTAATGCTGGACTCAACAGCATCTGGAGCAGACTCCTGCCAAACTCAGCGCTATACTATCTACGTCGACTGTGGTATCTGGTTGTTCCTCAGCTGTTCTATCGCTTTTGTCATACTTTTCCGAACGCCGCGAGATCCATGCTTCAAAAGGGCATGGGGGCGCAACTGCCCCTGGGTGTCCCCCTTGATCCCCATTTCAAACCTCGATATAACCCGTGGGAGCAAAGACTTTGTATCTGCCCAAATGGAGACTTTTTCAAAGCTTTAAATTCCACGAAAGCAAAGGTTGAGACTGGGGTAATTGACACAGTTGACGAAGGCGGCATCCAGTTAACGTCTGGGAAACGACTCGACGCCGATATCATCGTCACGGCCACCGGGTTAAGAATGAAATTCTTTGGCGGCATTCCCATATACATCAAAGGAGAGAAGCTTGATACTTCCGAAAAGTACACATGGAATGGCCTTATGCTCCAGGATCTCCCGAACGCAGCACTGGTGTTGGGCTTCGTGAACGCCTCATGGACGCTTGGAGCAGATATTGCCATGCAGCTTATCTGTAGGCTCCTGAAGCACATGGAGAATAAAGGCTATTCAACTGCTATTCCTACTCGCAAGAATCAAGGTCCACTAGCAAACAAGGCTGTTATGGATCTCAAATCCACTTACATCAAGCGAGCAGCAAAGGAGTTACCGAAGGCGTCAGACCAACGGCCGTGGGTGTCGCGTACCGGGTACTTTTCCGATTTATACTTTGCAACATTTGGTGATTTAAGAAAGGGTCTTGTTTTCTCCTAGTTATGAAACTTAATCCACATCCTGGTGGAAGCGGGAAGGACTGCGCCCCTCATGTATGCTGGATATTGCTGTCATTCTGTGAAGCTTCTTTCTTCCCACTCAGTTCTCCTTTCTCACATAGTATTGTACGCCAAGGTTCCTGGGATTACGCAATGTATATAGTTTGATTCAAGATATCACAATATGAATATGATGAGCTAAACCGCGCCGATAAACATGAAAGGAAAGAGAGCAAGTAGTGTCCTACCAGCTTTCAAGTTTTATCAAGTTGTGAAATGATCATAAGAGTAGGAAGTCTCCCTGAAGTCCTCGTATTCCCAATTAAGAAATGAGTTTAATTTGAACTGCCTTAAGATCTATAGTAAAACAGCAGTGAATTAAGACGATCTTATTACTTTAATTAAGATCCTGCACTACGCTCAGCGCTCTTATCCCTTCATATCTCTCGCTTCTTAATCTGAGCTCACCTCTTGATCAGATCTCAGAAGAGAGTAAACAAAACTAGTAAAATCTGCTGTTGTTACCTCATTGCTGTCCATGAGGCACTTAGAGTGTTCCACCTTATCCTTGATCTTGTCAGGGAGCAGATCCGAATAGTTGAGCTGGCCCTGCATAGACCCACTCCATGTCCACCACCCCAGTAATTGTTAGGTCATTCTTACTTCGGACGATAACATTTCCAATGCCAAAATCGTCGCAAATGATCTTGAAAGGACCGCAGTCATAGGAGGTATTAATCAAGTCAGGAATCAGACTCTCCAATATCTTCAACGAGGCGTATCTCGATTTTGCACTGCGGGGACCCGCAATTGAATTTGATTGGAGCCGTAGTTACTGCCAGTCTTGACTGATAACGTACTCAAAATATTCTCTAGTCGTAGAGAAACCATTGGCTCGATCATATGTTGTTGTCAATGGGAGTTCTTACACCGGGCTACACGTACAACGAACCCAAAGTATCAACACCTCCTATCCTTAGTATCTCATGTTCCTTCCATGTGAGCGGACGACCGGGCGCAGGGAACTTTTTTTCAAGGTTGGCAAGCTTCCAATCTGGCTGAAGTCTATCCTGTAAAGCTGCAACATGAAATGCGCCATTTGCCTGTAGACGTATTCTATATCGGCGTCGGGGATGTCTTCCCTGAATAGTCTCGAATTGCCTCCACCAAACACCTCACCAAGGCAGATGCCATTTATAAAATTTATCAGCATGAAAGGCCCCAAACCAAGTTGGTTCTCCCTTGCAAGGCCCCAGGCATATATCTCTGGGACGGGTAAGGACGTCTTCTCGCGAGTAAGATGACGAGCTTCCACGTCCATGGCTATCTTTTCGTCTGCATATTCAGGAGAAACGCTGCTAGCACGAGGTAGGCGGAGTAACCAGGCTGTACCATCATCAAAGACAGGCTTTTGGCCTACATTGTATGAGCCATTCAGAAACCCACCATCTACCCGACATGAGAGATTTCGCGGGTGAAATCCCGTGGCCCAACTGCATAGACGTCCATCCATTCAAGCGATGTTCACCTTGTTCACCCATTCAGTCTCTTCCGCCATGTGAAGAAGATCGAGTGGCTTGTTGTAATCCATCATGGGGGATTATCTGTTAGTTGGCCGTGAGGCACAGTATGAGTAGAAGATGATTGCACAGCTAATAAGAACAGAGGCGTGGCTGTTTTATCTAAGTGGCAAAGTGAGCTGCGTGCTGACCGCCAAGTTGCTTTCATGATCTTGTGCTACCAGCGGAAACCAGGACCTAGATGGAGTTCCTAGATGAGGATATGGTGGCTCCTTACATCCGTTCCTTGCCTCTAATCCCTCTGGACAAACATCCACTCCTTTCGAGAAGAATCATGTATGTAGTAAGAACTGCACATCTGGTTTGGCCAAATCAGTTGATGAGCCTGCTTGGACTTGAATATATGCCATATTAGATAGCTTTCCAAAGATTGTGTATTGAGCATAGGGATGCATAAGTTGAGTGGGCTAGTATGTTTGGCTGTTTCCCAAGCCATATAAACATGTAGAATCATCAACACCTTTCTATTCCCGTGATAAGCTTGAGAAGATGACATCAGACCTGTTGCCGAAGTGAGCATTATGCGCTCAAACCTCGCGTCCTGATACACGTTAAAGCCAATAAACTGGAAGAATCCGCCCCTATTGTACTTTAGCTATACATATACCTTGTGCGATTCGGTACTGTAGATTTTAGGACAATATGATGTACTGAAGCATAGATGTTATCTGACCGCTAGTCTCCATAGAGCATTTACCTTTCTTAAGACCAACTTACTGTCTCCAGACGCTATCCTGAGAAGCAAAGCGCGGGCTATGATTCCTCGCCTAGTAGTAATCTGCGCAATTATATACCGTCTCGGCGGCTCTGTACGACCCTTCAAAAAGAAAATAGGCAAAGGTCCTGATGTATGATTTAGTTAAGCGGCCAATATGAAGCACCGCAATAGCTCACTTGAGAGTACTATTCATGTCAGTTACAGCTATGATCCATAGTGGGGCATTCAGAGTCGTGGATTACGTCGGTCCAAGGGCTCTGGTCATTGGTTACATAGCAAGGGGATTTAGCGCCCTTGCCTACGGAGTTAAATAGACAATAAAAAGAAACATCAAACTACCAAATGCAAAGTTTCCCACGAGTGTTTATGAAGCTTGCCCCAAGTAATATGTACCAGCTATACGCTTTCCTACATGGTTTATTTATTGGAGCGTGAATCCTTGTCCCCTATTCTAGCACTTCAGCTCTTTCTACCTTCAACCAAAATGGCAATGGATCGGTCGTCATATCCTCCCACTGTGCTCTGAATGGAGGTTGATGGGGAAGACGATAGCGACTATAGGATATTCTTCCACGGTCGCATTCGATATGTAATAATCGCCCCTGGAACGTACGACAGAGGAACACTACCTATGTCCCTCGACTCGCTGCCGGACTTCCCTTGAGATGAATCATGGAATCATGCTTATATCAGTCGGGATAATCTGACCGGCGAGCTGAAAACGTCGCTAACTACTCGCATGTTTCCTGGCGTCAATTCCATTTGGCACGCAAACCTCGTTGACTGCTTGGATCTCACGAAGAGGAGAACAATATCTCCAAACGCTTTCGAAGCAACCTGTCCGCTGACCAAGTCTGGCTCACAGACTACAGTCATTGCCAAGCTCGCCCGCTTCGAATGGGAGATACCAAGAATAGAACAGGAGACTCAAGCTTACAAAATGCTAGAGCAGACTGGTCTAGCGCCACAGTTTCTTGGTCATATTCATGAGCATGGACGTGTGGTGGGGTTTGTGTTGGAGAAGCTCGAGGGAAGGCACGGGGGCATTGAGGATCTCTCAGTCTGCAAGGCTCTTCTGCAACGTTTCCACGGCCTTGGCTTGCTCCATGGCGATGTCAATCGGTATAACTTCATTATACAGCAGGGATCTGCGAAATTGATTGACTTTGAGCGTAGCCGGTACTGTCCTGGTGAGGAAGAAGCTATGAATGCTGAGATGAACAGTCTGCGTGACCAATTGGTGGAGGATACCGGGCGCGGTGCAGGGATTATCTTCAAGGAAATTGACGCCGATGGTAATTAACGGGCTCTGAATGCTACTGCGAGCTCTACTTTACTGGTTCCGGAGTGAGAATATCAAGGGGATACTATCGGACTGACCGGAGTCCAACATGGCCGGCATTTACGTATCAAGCAGGTTGACAGCACGCACAAACACTAATAAAGCCCCATCGAGGAGGAATCTCAGCCCAGTTTCGTCAACGACACAGTAGTAAACCTAAGTACGCTTTGTTCGGTGTTGTCCAAAGGCAATAGAGCTTTTCACAGACCTAACGCTGCAGAGTCCTGATGCAGTAAACCACACTTCCCTTCCATTACTGGGTGAGTTCGAATGCCGGGTATACGATATACGTAACTGTATCGATATTAGCCACGGTACAATGCAGTGTACTGGATTTTACCACGGCTACAATCAAAATAAGCACATAAAGCCCCTTCGCGGGTTAAGTGAAGGCTACACCTTTAAGAGGATTGCCAGAGTCCGTATACGGGGTTACCTTGGATGAAAACAGTTGAGGGTCCTCGACAGTCACCTTTGCTTCAGCAATGGTTGAATCGGCCCCTGCACTCTTCGGACCACAGTTGAAATAGAATGATATGTTGGTTGGCGTCGTATCCGGGCCCTTCAGCTTCGCTTTGTAAGCGAATTATCCTTCGATGACTTGGGTGGGAGCGGCTGATGCTACCATTAGTGCGTCACGAAATTTATCAGGAAGAAATATATTGGATTACATTTTGGCGGGACGACCTTTAGGGAAGGTCCAGTAAATCCCGCGGGAATTGCCTTGGGTAGATTCCCAGTCAACTTCTCACTTGAGCTTGTCCTGGTGAGACTCCCATCGGTTAAGTCAAAACCAAATAGGTTTTCAATTCGGACGATCGCAGCATAGGAAGTTATAGTAGCCATGGGTCACGGAAATTGTAAATGCTCTTTGGACAGAGATTGACGATCTCAAGGAACGTATAAGAGGAGGTGAAGATCCCTCTAGTGTACTATTTAAAATGAAGTCCATGGAACAGCGGTCAAATTGCCTGTCAAGAACAAGTGCATGGGACTTTACAATTACCTGCGTTTACATATGCTGCACTTGCTTGGCTCAATATCGATCACTTTGCAGGGCATGCTCACCATGTCTATACAGCCGGCCATAAGTCGGCTATGAAAGAGGCTAAGGAGGAGAATTTGGATAAGGCATATAGTATGAATGCCTTTGCTGATTACTTTCTTCAAGACTGCTTTTCCGCAGGTCATCTTTGGGTCCATCGTTCTCGACTACATAGTAGTGCCAATTTTAGCATCATGCTCACTGGCTCAGATACTAGGAACAAATTATTGCGGATCTTGCCGATTGCAGACCTTTGCACGTAGGTAAGATACCTACCAGTACTATGAATGCCACCGGTTGATGACCATGCTAATTACATGTTTTAAATCACAGCTGATGCATGACGAGGACTGTGCTCTTGGGCTCATGGTAGAGCTTCTCGATGAGGGCACAGGTAACAAGAAGGTCGAATGGAAAGTCTCTGGTGATAAACGTCTTCTTCATAAAGACAATAGCACAAACTACGAGAAATGCTTGGACGCTTTACAACGCTCAAGGCAGGAAATCTGGGAGTGTTATGCGGGATCCAACGAAACATTCATGTCTGATGTTTTGCAAAAGTTTTTACCGACTTTGAAAGGAGCACAGGGCTTTTCGCCGTTGTTCAGGGTGAAAGATAGAAAGCTGAAGAGGCGCGAACCCATTAGGGATCGCACAGCAACGGACTTTGTGGAGGATACAAACTTTTTAGACATTGGTCAGAAGCATAAGCAGGCATTTCCATATGGTTAGTCTTGTTGGGTGACAGCCTCTTCCGGTTAAGTCAGCTCAGAATCAATAACGGATCGCACATCTTATACGGCTCTTGTAGGATAACAGGTAGGTATGACATAATAATAAAGGTCTCTAGCG
Source organism: Aspergillus transmontanensis (assembly GCA_009193505.1). Taxonomy (NCBI): domain Eukaryota; kingdom Fungi; phylum Ascomycota; class Eurotiomycetes; order Eurotiales; family Aspergillaceae; genus Aspergillus; species Aspergillus transmontanensis. Next base: position 219,757 of record ML738306.1, read on the forward strand.
CGGAGAAGATTAGATTCACGCAGTTCCTCCTTTTTATATTTGTGTTGAGTGGTTGTATCATTGAATCCAATTCAATACCATACAAGGGACGATTACTCGATCGTAAACAGCGTCGAGGCACCACTACAGCTGTAAATGCCAGTCAAGATTGATATTTCCGTGACTATAAAGTCCGTAGCATACGAATTTTTAGAAAGAACATCTTGCTTTTCTTCGATCCCACCAAGCGGCAGTATACAGTATGCCTCACGCTCGCTCCTGTTGAACATCAATGGATATTATAATGAATGTAACGACCGAGGATAATACTATGGAATGATAGCTAGAGCGAAACCTACTCATTGGTCCTGGTATTGAAACATCGTCTATTCGAACTACAGCTTGTAAAATGGTGGAACGCCTCGAGGGTAGCTTGAACCGTACTGGTCTGATAGGACTTATCTATGATTAGCGCTGTTTCAAAGAAGCAAAGCTATGAGCTGTTAGATGCTGCATATCTATGACAAACATACTTTCGAATCAATCGTGACAGTAACTGATGACAGCCGACGCAGAGCTTTCTGAGTGCAGCTGTGTTACCACAACAACGATTATGTGCGCATTATACTATAATTTGAATCTTTAAGTATATGTCAGAGGTTTACAATATCACTCGGGTTAGCCATACAGAAAGCAGGTTGGTTTACGGTCTGGTCTTCACGTATCACAGCAGGCTTTATGGTGGGCATACCTAGTATAGATGCGAAGCTGCCAGCAATTGGACAAGCCCATATATACAGTAGGGCAATCTGGGGAAGACCCACTAGCCAAGCAAATCACATCTCCAGTCGGCTTACTCTAAAATGTTCCCGTACTTTTGCCATGTCACGGCGAACGTGCTCTTGAGATGCACTTAAGATGGCGGTCAAGGTCCAGGCCCCTGTTGCGCGGATGGAGCTTCGCAAGACTCAATTTATTAGGGTTGTTTCCAGGGTCACACTATTCCGTGTTTGTGAAAGTGATCAATTTGACTTTCATCGGAAGGTTCAAGAAGAGAGCACCAGAAGCTCCAGTGGTTCGTCTACCTCAATGGCGGTGGATACAAATAGTCAAATCTCCGTGCGATATCACGTTGTACAACAATCCCTTATCGCCATATTAGACGTCTTTGACTTTGGAATCGCGATTGTTACCCGCAGGAGCGAAGCGAGGTATCCCGCCATCATATTGCCGTTTGTTGATCACATCACATTGCATCCGACATCAGATCACTCGGAGGGGTAGCATGTGTCATACCGGAGTTGGCCCACTATTTTCTTAGCCTTTTCACTCTGCATTTTCAAATCATTGTTGCTATTGTTTAGATTATAGGCTCGGTCGACGCAGAACAGTGCGGCAGCAGTCCCCTGATTCAGGGTATGTCCTACATGGTCGGCTTTAATGCCTAGTTGTATCACAGTTATGGTGACGGTGTATCGGCACATAAGGCCTCCCTAGCTTGGGCGCCCAATGATTGTCTAGTATTGCCGCTATGTTCAAAACAAGATGCCATCGGTTGTTTTGAAACCGATCTGAGTGTCATTGTGCCAGGATGCAGCAGGCCATCCAATCAACCGCACCAGGAGAAATGTAACGGACAGATCTGAGACACTGATATCCCATTTTTCCTTTTTCCCGCCCATGATTTCATAAAACCAGAAAGGTGTATGTCTCCGGTACCTCCACGAGGCTCTGTGTCCAATATCATGACCATGTACGGTGATAGTAGTATGGTAGTGGAGATTGTATGGGCTTTTGAAGATATGATTTGGTGTTTCGGTCATTGCCCGTTGGAAGAAGTAAAATAGCACCAATCCCACCAATCCTTCGAGAGAAATACGGTCCTTCCGGCGAGAGGCAACAATCCAGTGAGGATGATTTAATGTCCTGGACACAATGGATTTACGCGCCGAGGAGGTCACTTGAGGTGGAGATACGGATGGTGATTGGTGGGTGGAGGTGACGAGGGCTGCAGTGTGAAGAAACGCCCGCCTGCAGGTTGGGGGCCAATCAGAAGCGCTGCATCACCTGGGATCACCTTACCTTTGCCGCCGCTCTCCCAGTGTCCATCACTACTACCGTTCCTTCTCCCTTCCCCCCGCTTTGGTTCCATACCTTCAAATTACTACTACTACTCAACCCACCTCGTACTACTCAACTAAACTGTTAGCACTAACTTACTTTTATGCAGTTGCCTTTTATCTATCTATTAATATGATTCATACTAATGATTGACCAAAGTGGTACCACTAACGCTTCTAGTCTGATTACATTTCCCGCCCAGTGCATCCTGGTACCGTCCATTGGCCGTACCCTCGCTGCCGTCTCATTTAGCCCCAAACTTTGAGCAGTGTCGATGTACTCGCATCATGTAGTGGGATTGGACTTGATCATGATCACTGACCGGTGCTCTAAGGAGTTACTAATTAACTTAGTCTCGATCGGGTGGATGTTTTATCCAGAGCTCCCAGCCATATATGGGAAGATGGACTGTCAAACGTCGGCCAATGCCAATATCAGGCTGTGTCCCTGCACGCTCGTTGGTGCGCGTGCGGCCGAGCCATCGATGGGTCCTATCGGTCGTCTCCTGCTAATCAGATCCCTGGACGGTTCTCCCCTGCTCGGTGGTTGACATCCTGGTCGCTGGAAGCGCCCGTCAACCCACCTTGGCGCGAGCTCCAATTGCTTGATGGCTGGAGATTTTGATCGTCCGTCGCCGTCGTCTCGCAAGATATCTCAGATTTTTTAGAGTCCGTGGGTGGTCTGCACGGGATGCGATCGCCGTGAACTAGGTAGAGAGGCTGGCGCTATCAGGAGGAATCATAGGAGCTCGAGCAATGCGTCTCCTCGAAACAATATCTGTTACCAAGAATTAATATCCCCCCTGTCCCTCCGATCGTCTCCTTATTCATACCCCCTCCCCGCCTCCGCTCTAGTTCTTTTCTTAATCCTTCCCCTCCCTCCCGTATGCCACCAACGTGGATTTCTGGTTAGCGCGAGGGTTCCCTAGTCTATCTGCTGCATCTCCGTTGATTTCTTCACCTGCATCTTTGTGCATTCGCTTGCTGCCCCAATTTAGAAATTTTTCTGAGTACCATAGCGGTCCCAGATTCTTAATCTTGCACCCCCTCCCTCCTCGCTGACCGCTGCTCGGTTCCTCTCGGGCCTTCTGGCTTCTTTTACATAGTCCTGCCCCTGTTCTGCTTATGTCTTCAGTCGGACGCTCGTTAAAGCCCCTGTGGACTGTGTGCTGTCCTCACTGTAGGCACTTTCAGCTGTGAAGACAGTTATCGCCAAAACCACAGCGAACAGGCGACGAGGTAATTGTGTTCTGCATGCTGGAATACCCATTGCCATTCTGGCTCGGGTGGGACTCAATAGTGAGACAGGATTACTGAACCCATTGAGTGTACACATCTTCAAGGCCATATAACCTCGGTGCCGGTGCAACCGGAAGCATGGTCGAATTGTCATGGAGTGCAGCCACGGTTCCGGATTCACGACCTACGAGGATGAAGACATCAGTGCCGCCGATCACGTCGGAAGCTCCAATGCCTGAGTCTGCTTTCGTGCCATGCGCCTCGACAGCCTCCCTATTCCTGTATGCCGAAGGCTCAGCCATTGTATGCCTCCATCACGACACCTTGGCTGTTGAGCGACGCTTCGAAAGCCATACCGACGAAATTGGGTTTATATCGGTAGACAATGTCAGTGAGCGTGGCGCAGGGAGACTGGTCGTTAGCTATGATGTTAGTCAGACTGCAATTGTCTGGGATCTGTTTACGGGCTCTGTGATTGCAAGGTTCGCATCCTTTGAGCAGCTCAAGGTGGCCGCTTGGATGCGCAATGGCAATGTAGCGTTCGGTACATCTATCTTATCTCTGCGTGATGCTTGAAACTGGGGCTGATGTGACTGTAGGAAATGTAAAGGGTGACGTGATATTGTTTGAACCATCGACATCGGAGCATATTTCTTGCCGGACGATCTTCGACCCTATCACGGCTTTGGCGCCCTCATCAGACTGCCGAACCTACGCCATTGGGTATGCAATATATTCCTTGTTCTGCCTAGTTAAGGTATTATAGAGTAAAGTCCAACCCATGCTAACAAAAACTAGATACCAGAATGGATCAATTCTGATAGCTACTCTTCACCCTACATTTACTATCTTGCATACCATGAGCACCTCCCGTGGGCCGTCCCGGATCGTTTCGCTTGCATGGCATGCATCATCGTCAAAGCAAAAGTCGGATATGCTTGCTACACTTTCCGCAAATGGAGATCTGAGGGTATGGAGCGTGGCCAAGCCTGCTGGTAAAGATGCGCCGCGGGTAATCAGGGTTCTAAAGAGATCGGACACGTCTTCAACGACTGAACCTAAGTGGATGGCCTGGTCAAAGAATGGTAGAATCGTTCAGTATCTCGAGGGGTAAGATAGCACTGCAATCTTGATGCTCCCCACTCTGTTGCCAAAATCACTGACAACTGCTGTTAGGGAGACATGGGCCTGGGATGTGCGAACTAAGCACATCACTTCGGAGCCAGTTCCGACGATTGACAATCCTCGTGGGTTCGCCAATTATGGACCAACAGCCACATTATTTACACTGGGACCTCGCCACACCGTACAGCAGTATGATCTTGAGAACCCGGGATTAGTCGCCAATGTACAGCATCCTCCCGGCGGAGTCTTACCAACATCAGAGGAGGCCAGAGCCCGTGGTGCGTCAGCACGCCTGCTACAGGACCCACCCGAGATGAAGGAATCCGGTGCCATGTTCGGCACGAGACGAACTCCGTTCGACCCAAGTGGAATCGAGGCTGTACGTCAACAGCGTGCCGAGCTAACTAGCCCAGTCTCTTCTCGAAGTCAGGCAAACACCGTGAGCTCAAAGGCCTCGTCGGGAAATTATGGGATAGTCCCATTTTCATCCCCAAGTAGATCGGGTCACACCGCTACATCCTTTTCACTCACCTCCGCTAGTGGTAGAGACACCCCTCAGGCATCTGGCGCATCTTATGCGTATGCTTCTTCCGTATCTATGTCGTCTGCGAAAAGCTCCCGTGCCGGGTCTCGTTTGCGAAACGAGGTTCATCCCAGCCCAGCAGATAAGCCCATGGATCTGTTTCCTTTCACACGCGAACGACTCAACAATGTGCCATATAGCCGTCAACAGCCCCTGGATGAGGCGCATCTCACGCCAGACGATCTCCGTCGTCAAATGTTGAGCATGGTCTTCGGCTGGGATGATGATATTGATGGATTAATCAATGATGAACGTATGAAGTCATTTGTGTATCGTGTCTGAATATCTTTACTAACTCCTGTCTCAGTTAGCCGCCACACACCGGGTACTCAGAGCGCTATTCTACTCGCCCAATGGCTAGGGGAATCTGACACAGACCAAATGGTGTCCATGCTTAGCCCAGGTTCAGCCTCAACAGCAGATTGGATGCTTCTTGCTTTTAGCCAGATGAGTGGCGAATCACAAGCCAACAAGGTCGGACAGGCTTTTGTTCAGAAACTTCTGGAAATTGGTGACGTACATACTGCAGCTACGATTCTTTTGGGGCTTGGCGATAAGAATGATGCTATTGAAGTTTACGTTTCACAAAGCTATTATATGGAAGCTATCCTGATGGCGTGCCTAGTGACACCCACAGATTGGCAGCGTCAATCATATCTCGTCCGCCGCTGGGGGGAACATGTCGTCTCACATTCCCAACAGCAGCTTGCAATACGGTGCTTCATGTGCACTGGAGTGGAGCCTTCGGAACCCTGGACTTCTCCAGCTGCACAACAGGCTGCCTCCTTTGCCGAGGTAATGTCGAGAAAATCACCAGTCAACTCCCCGGAGCCTCCCTATCCCAATCCGTTGGGCCTTCTACCACCAGGCTCACAGACAAAGCCTTCCAATAGCCGACAGGCAAAGACTCCAGCTCTCAAGCTGATCACATCGTTTGACTCTCAACCAAGCCAAAAGTTCCGATTCCCCGGTCTAAAGTCGGATGATAGGACACCTACGAATGCGCCTGGGGTTACGCCCATTGCTGAATCTGCTGTAGCCGACTCAGCATTGTCCCCTGGAGGCTTTGGTTCCTACAAGTTGAATAACATCCAGAGTCTCAACAATGCGATGAACTCTCGAACAGGTACTCCCGCGTTTAGCAGAGGGCGCTTGCCATCCATCGGGGAAACCCCCGTTGACGTTCAGCCGCCAACCTTTCCATCCAGTGGTTCCAAGAAGCTTGTTGATTATGGCTCAACCTCGGAAAATGATGATCAAGAGGATCAGACCGGTAACGAGAAAGAAGAGCAGATTGGCCTGCTGCCTTCTTCTACATACGATCCCGACGACGCGTTCAAACCAAGTCCGCAAACCGCAGTTCAAACAAATGCAGACAGGTTTGCAGGCATCAAGGGAATACCATCTCCAGCGGCTGGGCTTTTTGAGGCTCTGAAAGACCGATCTGACAGTCGCAATGGATCTAGGGATAGGAAGCCCGATGGACTGCAGCTTCATTTGCATCCTACTGAATACTCTGGTACAGAGGCGGCCGACCAATGGGATAGTGGTAATTTTAGAAGCCCAGCATCAACTTTAAACAGCTTCAGTTCTGCAAAGAGCCCAAGTGTTAGTGGGAGGAGTATTGACCAATATATCAGTAGCCTTGACGAGGCGAACTATCACTCAAAGAAGCATCGCCGCTCCAATGGTATGGGACAGCGAACTACGGATGAAACGGCCAGCCAGACTTCAGAAAGACGGCACCACTCTAGTAACACGTCTCAGCAGGCACGTGGGCGACACGAAAAGAGGTATATTCCGCCCGCCAAGCGCTCTCCTTCCTCGCCGATTCCGATGTCCCCCGAAGAGATAGCCCGTTACCAAGCTGCTCAAGAGGATCACGACGGTGCTCGTCGGATGAAGCAGCGTTCAAAGACGCGCAGTGCAAGCAGGGTTAGGAAGCCTCGTTCACGGAACTCATCCGAGCGTCGGAACAATCGTTCATCTAGTCGCCATACAGCTAGTCGGGTTGGCACTGAGAAACATGACCGTGGACGTAGTGCCGACAGGAATGGCTCCTACAATAGATCGCCTTCGCCTCCCTTGCCCACCTCTACTACAGACGATGCTTTCAGACTAGTGGCCAGTGATAGAGAACGGAGGTCTCAGCAGCGAAGTAGCAGCCGACGTCCGGACAAAGGGAAAGCAGAACCAAGGGCGAGATCTCGGAGTCGTCATAATCACGAGCCCAAGATGGGGACGGAACATGAACAATATGACGTAGGTGCAACTCCTCGAGGCCTTGTCGTCGAGATAGTACCTCAAAGCGACCAAGATATGTTGATGGAAGAGAGCCGGGCCATTCACTCCGCAACTGTACCTCCCGCCGTCCCCCATATTGGGCTATCCGAACACAGAAGAAAGGAGCTGGCAGCAGCGGAACTAGAGGCACGGCGGCTCTCCCTTGCACGGAATCCATCCGCGCCCAACATCCCCTTTCCAGGAGAACTGCAACATAGTCGCATTCCAGAGAGCCCACCATTTTCTGTGAATTCTCATGGTCCACGCACACCAGGTCGGCGGAGGGCTTCATCGAGCAAAGCATCTCCAGAGCACCGAAGTAGCTCGGACTCAAACTCATCCCAGTCCGGACCATCAGGGCTGGCTACAACACCCAGAGCTATGCGACACCCGAAGTATGATCAGGAGACTGCTCCGTCTGTTCCAAACGTCCCGGACAGCACTATCCTCCTGAGTGACGCCAGGTATCAGGCTGATGCTCAGAGAATTGGGCGCTCGATGTCTGTTCCAGTGCCCGAACTAAAACAACCTGGGACAGTGCCATCCGACCTGCCAATGCATCCGCGATTTAATCCGCGTCTCCCGAGAAGCCGCTCGACCAGCAGAACCCGGAACATGGGTCATCGCCGGGAGAACTCGCGAGAACAAGGCGGGTACAGCTATGGAGGCTCTCCAGTGGATATCAGCATCGAGGAGGGAATCGAGAACGCGATGGAACTGAAATATTACGAGACTCCTCCTATGTTACCCGAGCTGCAGCACTTGAACGCTCTCCCACCCCCGCCACCACCTGCCCCGGTGATGGATTGTGCGTCTCCGCGCGAGTCTTCAGGGACCATAGACATCGCTATTGACAACGAGAACATGGGAAAGCTGCTACCCCGCGCTATGACAGCCGGACCCGCGGTGAGCATGGAGACACAACCGACTTTAGATCGTCGCCGTATGTCCTTTGAGCACCGACGCGGCAAAAGCGTGAACGAGAGCTTCTCCAGTAAGATCCGCAGCCTGGCTCGTATGGGCACTGTTAATCGGGCACCCGATAGTTGGGCTGAAACACATTTTCCGTATGAAAGTATACCAGTCGCCAACGGTCGCATCTAGGCCGTTTTAATTATATCCGCCGGTCTTAGCTTTGTTTGTATTCTTTTCTTTTATTTACCTCGTTTGTTTTCTCTCTTTAATGTTTCTACTCTGCTACTTGCATTCCAATTTTCTAGACGTGGTCCGCTTCTCGGGCCCTCATGACTAACGACATTTCCTTTTATCTTCTGTTACGCCCTGTTACGACTCGTTAAAGGGCATTATGTGATTGTTGGATGTATACCCTTCCTGACATTATGACAAATTGTTGTCCTCTAAGTAACGCACGGTGGAAATATCTGTGTGCCTTTCTTGGACTTTTGCTTATTCCTGCGTATTAATCCTCTTGTTCAGATCGGGTCCGCAAGGACAAGGAAAAGTTCCTTTGTATCTGGGATTGAGGTGGTCTCTGTTGCTATATCATGCACGGCTTTCTATCCCTCTCACAATGCTTTGATTTCCTTGGTTGTCTACCACTATTAGTGATAATCGGGCTAGATGATAATATGATGTTCATGAACAATGCAAATATGCCACATACGGTTAATATACATTGACGAGCCCACAACGCACTTACTGCATCGCAGAATCAAGGGTAGTTTGTATAATACACTATGTCAGTTCACTACAGGGCAATTAATTCCACTTTCCCCAGCCTTTGTTGCGCCCTTCGCTCGCCGACTCTTGTCCAATATTCCTTTCCGCGTCCAACAACCGGTCAAATTCAGCACGAGCTTGCTCCCTCTCTCGCTGCTTGTCACTTTCTGATGATGGAGAACTCCATGAGTCCCACTGTGGTGACTGCTGGCTGGATGCATCCTGACGACTGGACTGAGCAGGCGCGGAAGTATTCTGTTGTCGAATCCGCTCCCAGGCACTTCCCTGCGAGTAACCAGCCTGCGCGCCCCTGCTGGTTCTATACTCAGGCGCCGTGGGACTAGCATCATCCTCATCGAAGAAATCTCCTCCACGGCCTTGATCTGGACCCAATCCACCACCACCAACAGGCTCCAACACCGGACGACGATCAGGAACAGATACCCCTGTAGACTGAACGTCACCCCCAGAATACTCCGAAGCATACTCACCACCATGATCCATTTCAACGACACCGTGCTGCTCACCCACCGACCTCCGCCCCCTGGACTCCATCTTTCTTTTCCTTATCTCATCAGGATTCTGCTTTTTCAAGTCTGCCAAGAACTCCTTCAAACGCGAATCTCCCATCGTATTCGTCGTCTCTTTGTAGACCGCATAAACACTCGAAAGCGTTGCACCCGCCACACTATAGAACAACATCTTGAAACACATCACAAAGGCCGCCCGTCTCGCTACCGTCGGCTCAGCAGCCGCGAACCTCTTCGCGGCCTGTATAAACTCCCCCGGTGACGGCATCTTCCCCTCCGGCCCCGAAGCCTTGGGGAAATAAGCCGGATACAACTCCGACTTCCTGGCCTGGTTCCACAACAGCGCCGATCCGACGAGTCCTCCCAATGGCGCGCCAATCCGCTCGTGGTACAAACTGCGACTGCTGTGTGTGACCATCGCATCTAGTTCGTCTTGTGTGGGGAGACGCTGGATGAGAACCCGCGCATTTTCAACGCGCCGGAGGACATTGGCTGTTACTTTTCGGTCGTAGTTCCAGCGTCCGAAGAATCCGAGGTAGAGGGTGAATGGGTCCGGGTTGGCGATTAGGTCGCGTTTTATGTAGAGCGAGTGGTACTGGTATTTTGTGTTTGGGGTGTTGTCGCTGTCGTTGGTTGGTTCGGCGCCCGTTGGAGGGATAGAGTCTGTTTGGGCGTTTTCTAAAACCATCTTTTTTTGTGGGTTTTTGGGTTTGTTTTGTGGATTAGCGAAAGGGGGTTGGAATTGGGAGTGTAGTCTTGGTGAGGGATGGAGTTGGAGCTGGTTGTGTGATGCTGTGACGTTATGGGTGTTATGTGGCTTAGTCAGCCTATTTTTTATGCGGTGTGCAGGATTTATGCACTGGGTTTATACTCCGAAGGCTAGTAGCGTTTCGACTTTCTTTCTTTCCTAGTATTTTAAGCTCAATGATATAAATTTGTAATTTGGGTGTATATCACATAATCTAGCTACTTTCTGACTCCAAGCGTCTTGTACTGTGATGTTGTCTGTGGTCTGTATATCGTCTGTTAGTGCCTTATATATATTTATTGCCATCAACCAACCAGACTTCCAGTTAGCCGTCTAAGGAAGTCGAAGTGTAAAGGACTAAATTCTCAACAAGTCTACAGATATGACAATACATCTCCAAGACCCTGTCAACCCTGATGTTTCTACTTCCCATTTCTATCGAACTCAAAGCCTTCTACCTTCCAACCATCTCCTGATATCCTAGATTTAAGCACCCTCTAAATCTGATCGAAGGATAGGTTCTTCACACGGTAATAGGTGTCTAGTTATTCAGTCAGCCAAGTCCCATAACCGCTAGAGCAGATAATACTAACCCGTGCTAGGACCAGGAGATCCAGATGATCCCTCCATCTGCAAATTGATGATCCTGCAGCATGTTAGTTTTTGTGAACATCCCCGCCCTCTATCTTGTCAAGTACTCACAGATACAAAGGCTTCCCGACGTAGTCGGCCCCGTACTGAGTCGTAACCTCCACATCGTCGAGGAAGTACTTGACCATGATATCGGCGTCGTTCTCGGCGCGGATCTGGGTTTTGACCTTGTGGAAGTCACTCGGAGACGGGTAATCCGTGTTGTGGTTCATGACTTCGGAGGAGGTCTGCAATATTGTCATTAGTTTTGTTCATAGATGATATAATGTCTGAAAAAGCAAACTCACGTTGAAGACATTGAAGGTGATTTGCCCCGTTCCTGTTCCATTGATCAGCCAAGAACGTGAAACAAACCAACTAAAACGTAACACCAACCCTTCCACTCAGCCATGTCAATCTCAGGCGGCCAGGTCGTCGCACTATTCAACCAGAAAGCGGGCCAAGTTCCCTTATCAGTCGTCGCCTGGAACTCAGCCTCGATGTCGAAACCCGAGCCCGCTTCAACAGTGAACGTATTCTTGGAATGGACTGCTCCGGAGAGATAGTTGATTTCCTGGCCTCCACTGGTCGCAGGCTGGCCCGAGGTCGGCTTTGCGACGAGAGTCAGCGTGCCGGATTCGACGGAGATGTAATCGTGGTCGGTGGAGTTGCCGACCATACGGGCTGAGCCGTTGTGATCGCTACCCCATGGGTAGAGATAGGAGAAATACTCTTCGAGGGAAGTGTAGGAGTCGAAACAAGTCGTGGGGATGAGGTTCTCCGCATAGGTGAGAGAAGCAAGGGAAAGGAGCGTGACGGGCTTCATTTTGGCAATATTGATCCAATATTCGACCGAATTTACCTTTCAATGATGGGAAGCAATACAAGCCAAATCAAGAATCACCGACTAGACCGGGGTATTTATCTCCATCCCCTAGACCACGATCATAGAACAGACGGGTAGCCCGGACACAGATCTGCACGGTTGTTTTGCATCTACGACACCACGCTAATGTCGCTCTATATTAACCCCACCGGGATATGGCTGTAAATTGCATGATCAACACATCGGAGCTGCACCACTTTTGTTAATGATTTTCTCTTCTATTCGGGGGCCAAGTTTGAATGCAGTTCTGGTGTATCTGGACCGATGTAGTGCTGCTGAGGAGCTTAGGGCTTGGTTTCCTTTTTCGGTACGGAGGGTTGGTTTGCTGCTCTGGGTTAGTTTAACACTCGGCGATTGATAAGCTGCGAAGTGACGTCATTCTTCTATTCCTTCATTTATCAGTGTCGTTATCAGAAGCTTGTATATGGTTTTCATATTGGTTTTGTTTAAGGGAGATTGAGAGGTGTGTATCAGGGTCTGGGTGTATGCATGGCTGCAGGTCCGTGAGTCTTGGCCATATATTGGGGATTATGCAGAACTATACCGAGGCGCTCATCATTCCTTGTTTGAACACGACGTACTCCGCGTCCAATCTATCTGATCTAACGTCTTTCGCTGATCATTACTTTCTATCAAAGCTAACAGCCTCACTACGAGATATAAACGAAAAGAAAACGGCCAGATCACCGACAAACAGCCCGATCCAAAAGATCCAGGGTATGCCTCCAAACCAACTTAGGTACCCGCTGCTCCCGATACTCCTCCATAACCTTTCGGCTCGGTCGAATCTCCCCGTTCCAGTTCAAGAGATACGCTCCACCACCCGTCTTCCCAGTCGTACCCTCTGCAACTTCTCCTGGCTCGACGGGAACACCCTGGGCCATGATACCCTTCTGGGCCGGGTACCGCGCAGAGCTTAGATGAAACAGATGCCGTTCTCCACTTTCCTGGAGACCGACGGAGAAAGGCCACATCAGAGGCCACATCCCGTAATTGTAGAAGGTCGAGATAGGCGGTGGAAAGCTGTTTGTGTAGATGTTTGTACCCACTAGACCGGGGTAGACGTGGATGAAACTAACGGCTGGGTGAGTCTTAGCTAAGTATTCCATACTCAAGGAGGTCATGGTGATGGAGTGTTTGTAGGCATTGAGCAAGGAGAAGTTATGCTTGAGATCTAGATCCTCGGTGTTGATCCCGAACTCGAATCCGCCGCCGTAGACACTCACTACCCGACTTGGACCTGCTGATTCAAGCAGTGGAAGGAGGTTCTGGACAAATCGCATGCGTGCATAGTAGCGCAGAGCGAAAAGATAGTCGATTCCCTCGGTGGTCTCGTTTCGGCCTCCGAGGGAGATGCCGCCGGGTGTCATGAAGAGGAAGTTGAGGTGTTTTTCTTGTTGGAGAATCTGTTTGCATGCTGCGTCTACGCTGCGGATAAGTGATACGTCGGTTTCGATGAAGTTGAAGCGGCCTTTTGGGTTTAGTTGTTGGAGTTCGAAGAGGATGGGCTTTGCTCGTGATTCACTCCGGCCGATTATGTATGCTGTTGGGTTGTCTGTGTGTTTGGCGAATTGGCGCAGTGTGCTCTGGCCTATTCCACTTGTGCCTCCCACGAATAGGGCTGTGAGGTTGGGAATTGTTCGTAGACTGGCGTTGGATGCTTGGACTATCTTGATGGAGACCATACTTGAGGCAGAACAAGAGAGAGAAGCACAAATAGAAAAAGAATACTCTGAAGAAAGCAGCTAGTAAAGTAAAGTCGAGCCAAAGTGTTTGTATTATAGTTTCAAAAAACGGAAGCGTGATATTATCTCATGGTAGATGTGTTGGTAGAACTCACCTTTTTGATCCTCTGTCCGTCGGTGATCCTTCGCCGACGAAGGATCACAACAATCCCTCGATCCTCCATGCACACGATCCATCATCCCTCCAACACAATCCCTCAACCGCATTTCTGATTCAATAATTTTTATCACAATCATCTTATCTAGAGTAAATATCTATAGCCACCTATTGCACCGTTTCTGTATTCCGATCAATCTGCATTCCTTGCGGGCGGATGAATTCGATCTCTCCTCGATGCTAACCATTCTTGGATTGTTTCAACACTCAAACAAAACGAGATTTATGACATGAGGCTTAATTTTTTACAGGCTGTTCTACGATTCATACCACGAGATTCTAAAGGACCTCTACTACGCTTCCAGAATATCTAACCAATTACTCGTAAATTGCAGAAAGCTGTTGACGAAAAGACCATTACCCATGCATTCCCGACTCCGGCTATTTATAAACTTTTGAACCCCCCTCTACTCTTAATCTATCATTGGCGACATCGTCGAGCAGCCTCATGAGTATCTCTCGCAGCTCGACGTGAGAAAACCGCATCACAAAAAGAACACCGAAGCTTCGCCGATTCACCGCGTCGCTCTCGCTGGTGGCGGGTCAGATTACTTCTGTTAGAAAAGGCACGACCATTACAGCACGACTCCCAGCAACGAAGAGTGTCTTCCTTTTGAAATCCTTGGTTCGTGCGAACAGCGGCAGTCGTCTGCGATGCCGGTGAACCGAAATCGGATGAATTACTTGTTGAAGGGACAACATCTAGGGCATCTTCCTGGGATCTATAATTGGCCACGCGATGTCAGTATCTACTCTGCATACTGGGGTAGTTACCAAAGGGTCAGGTTGGAATGTCGATACCCTGTGAATTGAAGACGTTGCAGGTCTTCGCGCAGACGTCGGAGCTCTGTGACTAGTTCGCTATTGGAATTCTCGGCTTGGTGATTTGGGGTTATAGTGTGGTTTGCTTGAGTATGATTGTCTGTGATTCGGGGGTCTTGCGCTTTCGGATAGTCGTTGATGAATGATGGGGGCGAATCCTCATATTGGAAAAGGTTCCACGCTTCTCTGCACGTTACTCGGCTGGGTTAGTCTCTCCTACCGCAAGAGCCATTCCTGCTGCAATACGTACTGATATGTGAGGGACATGGTGTTATTTCGCTGCTCAGGTATAATGTGATAAAGCTGACCAGCATGAGAGAAGGGAGTCAGTATAGCAGCACAGGTGAGATAAACGCTCTTGGCCACCCACTCTACTCCCGGTCTCGCCAAGTCTCCACTAACTAGTATGGTTAAATTTAGCCAGATGTTTATACGTGGGGCAATCTCTGAACTCACGGTAGATTGAGTACTTTCTTTACCTGGACTAAGCTGCCATATAGACACGACGAGCACCGAAAGCCCGCTAGCTTTTTCTGGGGATCATTTTGCGATACTTTGGTGTCTTGGATAAGATTCAAAAATCTGTACGCCCGACTACCAGGTCCAAATACGATGCTTGTTGTCCAAGTCTTGGCCAACAAAGATTAGGGTCCAAAAGTTCATCGATCGCTCCAGCCACCGAATCCTCGCTAGTGCTTTCTCTTTATTTAGCGACCAAAAAAAAAAAAAAAAAAAAAAAAAAAAAAAA